>VZTS01019486.1:86274-103465 GCA_013400795.1 Pluvianellus socialis
TGGGGGGGGGGGGGGGGGGTGGTGGAGCGGGGGAAGGCATTTTGGAAAAGGTGTTAGTTTTCAGAAAACTTCTGCTGGGAATGTTTCTCAAGTTCAGGGCTAAACCCTAGTCACATCTACAGGGGAGAGAAAACACCCAGGGTGGGATAGTTATTAACCCAGATTTGAGCCTTTTTTATAAACTAGGAATCACGCCACAGGTCCCAGCTCCACACACCACAGTGGCTGTCCCGACCCTGCTTCCTCTCCAAAGAGAGAGTCCTGTAAGGTCTTGAGCCCAAGAAAAAAAATCAGCCATCCTCTTCTGCATTGAGAGCAAAGGGCAGATGAAATAGCACATTAGAAGTGACACAGCAGCAGGTCGTGCAACAAACCCAGGCGTCCCCTTTTCCACCCCCCCTCCTCAATTAATAAAAGCCTTTTTCCTCCCAATGAGAAATCAGGCTGTTTAGCAGAAGACAGGAGAAACGTGCTGACAGCTCACCGACTCCCATAAAACCCTCCTTACTTTTGGATATTATTAGCACCTGTTTCTAATCTATTATTTAAAGATTTCACACCTAACAGCTGAAATTGCCAAGGGTGTTAGGTCTCACTCGGAAAAACTGAGTACAGCACAATTGGGGTTACTTTTGGCAAATCACTTACTCCCTGCTCACAAAGGAATATAAGCTATCCCAGGAGGTGCTTAGCTTCATCCTAGGCTGTCCTGAAAAGGGCCTTATTTTCTCTATATGGCTTTATTTTACATAGTAAAAGGATCTCCATCCTGGCCTCCCAGAGGTATTCAGTAAGAGGTAAGTGTGCTGCCCAGCCTGCAGAGAAGGAACATAGACCTCCCTGTTTTTCTCAGTTATCATTTACTGCTCTCTACCAAAATAATTCCCAGAACTAATAATGCTCATGGCAGTCCTCTTGTATATGGTGATATGACAATACTGGATGATTTTAAGGCAGACTGTACCTAAGGACTGGTTTGCTCAGATGATCCCAGCTGTGGGTGATCAACTTCTAGGAGGACTATGAAGCCTAGGTGTTACCAAGACTATATGAGGACCTCTGGAGAGTCCAGAAAATTAGGAAAAGCAGACCTCTGTCCTAGCTGCAGAGATCCCTCTTTCCCATTGACACTGAATTTATTTCTTTGCTAAATCTCCTCTCCTTCCTCACCAAACGCACTTCCTACTTCAACATTGCAGGGTCACTTGAAAAAACTTTTTGTTCTTTCTTATGTTATATTAAAAAAAGGCAAAAAAAATCTGAAAACCCAAGCAAACTAGGAAGACCAGCTCTGTCCTAAAATGCAGCTGCAAAAATGCATGAAACTATTGGAGTCAGCACAAGTGAAAATTAAGTTACTCAGTTGCCCTCTGCTCACTTTCATGAAATGGCTCTGGATTTGTGCTGCTGGGTATGAGGGAGGAATTCAGGAATCTAGGAAAGACTAGACCCATCGCAGTGGATAGTGGCGGGGCCAAAACCACAGGTCTCAAAATGCCCATCACCTTGGAGTCATTTGACTGGTGGGACAGTGACGTTACCTTGTTTTGGTCCATTACAGAGATGAGAAGTGGCTGTGGGATGCTCGAGCACCTCCCCAGACCCCACCTTCTGCCTGGGCCCCTCTCTAAGAGAAACCCCGGGCTCCTGCTGGGGTTGTGACCACAGTGGGAGGTCTGAGCAGGACCCCCCACCATCAGTGTCTCTTCTGGGCGAAGCAAAAGGAGAGCTGGAGGTTTGCCAGGCTCTGCTGCGCTTATCTTATCTCGGCTGGAGCGCAGCCTCTGACATATCTTCACAGGTTCATCTCTTAGCGCTGTGACACAGCCGGGCAGAGCCTACCAGCTGATGCTCAGGGTGATATCTCTGCCTCGGTCCAACACGCCTGCCTTTACCACGCTCTCTGCGCGGTGGGCTCTGAGATTAGGATCTTGGGTCGCCGTTGGGAGGCAGCTGAAGTACCACAAGCCTTGTTGGTCTGAGGTGAAGGTCTCCAGCCTTACAGCAGTTACACCTGCAGCGGGTAATGGTGAGGGTTTTCAGGACTGGGGTTTTTCAGCCTCCAAGGTGCTGTCTCTTGCTCTGGAACAGACCATACGATGCCGTGGAGGATGGGTGCAATGCAGAACACAAGGGCAAGAGATGATAGACCTTTCCTACTAATCTCCTTGTACCCAAAATCTGTATGAGAGAGAACTGCCTTATATGCTAAGGAATTAATGTATTAGCACTAAGAGCATTAGGGACTTAATTAGTACTGTAACCTCCACACCCCCACCCACCACATGACCGTGCTTTAAAGGGCTTCATCCTAACCTGGTCCTTGTGCCTTCCAGCAGTCATTCATCATCTTATCATAGCATCATAGAATGGTTTGGGTTGGAAGGGACCTTAAAGATCACCTAGTTCCAACCCCCTGCCATAGGCAGGGACACCTCCCACTAGACCAGGTTGCTCCAAGCCCTGTCCAGCCTGGTCTTGGACACCTCCAAGGAATGGAGCCTCCACAACTTCTCTGGGTCACTGGGGCCAGTGCCTCGACACCCTCAGAGTGAAAAGTCTCCTCCTGATATCTAATGTAAATCTGCCCTCTTCCAATTTGAAGCCATCACCCATCATCCTATCACTACATGCCCTTGTAAAAAGTCCCCTTCCACGTTTCTTGTAGGCCCTTTAAGTACTGGAAGGGGCTCTAAGGTCTCCCCAGAGCCTTCTCTTCTCCAGGCTGAACAACCCCAACTCTCCCAGCCTGTCCTCATAGCAGAGGTGCTCCAGCCCTCACATCGTCTTTGTGGCCTCCTCTGGACCCGCTCCAACAGGTCCACAGCCTTCTTATATTGGGGGCTCCAGAGCTGGACACAGTATTCCAGGTGGGGTCTCAGAGTGGAAGGGGAGAATCACTTCCCTCACCCTGCTGGCCATGCTGCTGGGAATACAACCCCAGATACGGTTGGCCACCTGGGCTGCAAGTGCAGCTATGCTAAAATGCAGCCGTGTGTCAGTAACAGGCTTGATGTCTCCTCTTCTTAGGTAATGCAAGCCCCTAGCAGGACTCGGCTTCTTTGCAAGCAGTTTTGACTGATTCCTATAGCCATACCATAACTCCTCCACTTTGAGGTCTTGCCTTCAGTCCAAAGGTAGCTTCTGCAAAGAAGAGCTTTTCATGGCTACTTTTTTCCCACAACTTCAGCTGCATCAGCCTGAATTCATCCAAAAAAGCTGTAGGCATTTACTGAGTAAACGGAGATCTTCCTTAAGGAAGATCTTTGCTGGAAAGAGTTCAGGCCATGCAGAGGAGGTGGAGGGCACTGTATGTGGAAAGCTGCTGTATTCTGAGGAAAGATGCATCTTTCTCTAATTCTGAACCTGAAGATGTGTCCCTTGGTCATATCAACATACAGAGAAATCTCTCCCACTCATCCAAGAAGCTGCCTGCTCCTGTGAACACACTTTAAACTCCAAAAAGTGCCGATGGAGATGATACGGCTGAGCAGGGTGGCAAAATCTCCAGTGCTCTCCTGGCTGTGCTACAGACTCTGAATACACGTGCTCTGCAACTGAGACACAAACTCTTACTTTTCTACTCACCTGATCAACTGCCGTGGTCAGCCAGAGGATGTAGGTCTTCAATGCACCAGGAAACCTTTGCATAAATTCACTTTCTTGTGCTGGAGAAAGTCCTGCATTCTCTGGGAGGTTTGCACACAAACAACCCCAGGAGCAGCTATTCCAATAGGGACTGGGAAGGGAGAGGCATAGAAGGGTGGATAATCTCAGATTTCAGGCAAAACCATCACTGATTCTTTGCTTTAGAGAGGAGGGATAATGATAACTATGATTTTCTCACTCCAACATTTTCATTCATTGGTTTTGGAGTTGCGATACTGATACAGAAGAGGAAGATGCTGTCTGTACTCGCAAGCTAAGCCGAGCTTGTAGTAGCATTTTCTGGTCCTGAGGCCAATTGTCAGAGCTGGCAACGTCCACAGTATTAAACTTCCTCCACAATAAGGTGAATGCTTCCTAACTGTCTGGGACCAAGGGTGGTCTTTGGTATGTGCTGTCCCCAGCCTGGGCCTGGGACTGACTTGGCCTAGACCAAAGCCAGACCTGGGACTGTGCCAACTGTGTGACAGCACATATAGACCAGTTGCCCCATTGCCTGAGCCCTACTGCTCGTTAATTTCCTGTTCTCAGCATGACCGCTTTGTTGGATTCAGAGACCCTAAGAGGAAAGCAAGAAACATGATGAAGAAAGGAGAGAGATGAACCTTGAAGACGAGGAAAGCTGACTATGGTCAGGCTCTCAAGGGCCAGAGCGGGTGCGAATGGGTGCAGAAGTGCTTCCCCAAGGAAACGCTACTGCGTGCAACACGGAGGCTCCTTGCCTACCCACCCCCCTAACTTGTCCTTCTTGGAAAAACTTTCAGGAGATGAGATTTAATTACAACTCTGGGACATTCGACATGTCCAGGGAAAGTCACTTGAATTTCTCCTGGCTGTGCTGAAAAGGGGAAGGCCTTAAAACTTCCCAACGTGACATTCTAGGATGCACTGTATGTCCTTTTGGGATTCAAAATCCACCCTGTCAGCTACTTCACCGAACCTCTGTGATTCCCAGGCCGCTTTTCTTTTTTTTTTTTCCTCCATCTCATTTTGCTTTCACCTTCAGGGAGGGGTTAATTTTCTTTTCCCCCAAGAAATAGCCAATAATGGCAGTTGATAGTTTTCTAATTATAGAATCATTTAATAACGGGGCACCAGATCTTGGCTCTGGCTTCCCAAAGCCTCTTGCAGAGCCCAAAGACCCCTCACAACAACAGAAGGAGCCACTGCAGAGTGATGGGGTGCCGGCTCCTGTGGGAGCTTTGAGGGTGGGAGCCCTGCAACCAAGTTTGAGATCTGCAGCCCAGCACCCACTTGGATGTCCTTTACAACAGTGGTGAGGGAGACAGGGGAGCTCCTCGAGGACATGAAAGGAAACGGAAGACTGATCTTGTGTGGTCCAGGATATGCTGTTTGCCCATTGTGTCTCCCCAGGTGGGGGAAAGTGGTGAGAAGAGACCAGCACCCCAAGACCAGCAGGAGACGATATAATCCAAATTGTGGACTTTTGATGCGCATTTTTCATCTGAGCATCGAGTGATTTGTTACTCCTCCAGCATGGTGGCTAGTGGACCAGATTCAGACCATGGAATGGCCTCAGCTCAGGTGCCTTTTGGGTAAGGCAACAGGGGATGCCTTTAGACCAGCACATGAAACCCAACCTCCCAGCCTATGCATAGCCCAGCACCAGCAGTCTTCTCTAGCTCATCACGAGTCCTACACGTGAGCTCCCTGCAACAGCACCACCAGACCTCTGCAGCCTGGTCATCCCCAGGTTCATCCCACATATTTTTAAGACCTTCCCAAGGTCTCTAAGTAAGGCGTGTTGCAACCTTTGCTTCTTCCCTGCCAATGGAAAGGAAAAGATACCTCCAGAGAGGGTTTACGTAAAGAGCGTGGGACGGTTAGCTCAAAATCCAGGCCATAGCAGGCAGATGTTGTTTCAGCGAGGGAGTACAATTTGCATTGCATGTAAATACAGGCAGAGAAGTCCATGGTGGTCTGAGAACTGCCCCAAGCTGGGAAAAGCCCAGGAGGGAAGGGTTTGTTAGAGCTGTGGTTGCTGGGGACACCGGGAGCAGTCATGCTCTGCTATGCTTTCGGCAAAATGTCTGGGAGCACAGCCCGGCAGAACAAGTCTGGTAGGGTTGCTGGCATATTCATACCGGTGTGGTTGGTATGAAATCATGCCCTCACCCTACCTCCCAGTGAGCTGCTGAAGAGCTTCCCTGTTTTGTAATAGAGATGACAACATCCTTCCATCCCCTGCCAAGCGGGGATCTGAGTGCGGCAGGTAAACATTCCCTGTGCTCCCCTGGGGCTTGCAGGCAAGAAGGGGTCCTGCCCATGGCTCCTGCCGATGCGGGGCAAAGTGGTGCTCACCTCCACGTGTGCCTGTGGTTCGCTGCAGCAAGCGACTTTACATGACACACACATACTTGTAATATGGAGGGGTGGGAGAATTTGCTCCTTTGTAAGGCTGGCTCGAGGGACTGCTGTTCAGCTCAGGCAACACGGCTTTGAGCTCTGGTCTTGGGGTCTGTCCAGACGTTTTCCTTGTGCTGCCTTTGTCCCAGCCTTTTCAAAGTATACTTACACCACACCAGAAGCGAAAAGTTAAATAAAAACCCGAGACTTCGGTCCTTTTGCATGGCAGCAAAAAATATTGCTACTGATTTTACTTGTGTCTTATATTGCTTTGGACTTTCTTGGGCATCAGGTCTAGAGACAGATTCTCCATCAAGTAGTATTAATCTAGAGTAATGAGATTACAGCTGAAGGAGCTACTATGGTTTTACAGCACTGAAATTAATCCAGAATTCAACCCCTCCCTTGACACTGAATATTATAGTCATGTCGGGTATGACAGTCCGGTCAGGAGTGAGAAACTGGCTCTGCAGTTTTGCAGAAACCTGGCTACTCCACTGCTGCAAATCCCAGTGCGGACGGGTTATTCCCAGTGAACAAGGGTAGCTGCTTCTTCCAAAACCACTGTTTTGATTTGTTAAGCCTCCACCCCTGCTGCTGTAGGCATGTCACCGCTGTGCCCAGCTCTGGATCTTCACTGAAGCAGCCCCAACTCTTTAATAAGAAGCGCGGAGATTCTTAATGTAGCATTTTCTACTTACTTTCAGTAGTGGAGTCATTGGGAACTTTGGCTACTACTAAAACTAATGCCAAGTCCCTGGCACGGTTTCAGCATGACCTTGCACCAATCTCAGTGCCAATTCCCAGGCGTGGATCAGGAGTTAGCACAGGACCGCCCTGTTTTGAAAGCTGAATTTGACAGTATGGCCATGGCCACACAGTATTGGGTGAACCGAGGTCCAGAGAATGCACAAAGCACTGTTTGATCTACAGATATCGCAATAAACTTTTTTATGTTGCATCTGCTGCTTGTGGCTTTGTTGGATATGAATATATCAGTATCTTAAGGGCTTTACGCTGCAAGAACCTCAGTTTGCATTGTCTTAGCGGTTTCAGAGCAGGCAAAACCACTCAGTACCTTGGTACTTTGAAGTATCTGCATTGTTATGGCCATTTATAAACATCGTCAGGCAGTTTGTTACTTTCTTGCCCCCACCTGCTGCCAAGAAATAAATTAGAGTTAATATTTCCCTTGTTTGCGTATGAGATAACAGAATCGCTTCACGCCACTGGGTGTGCCCAATGTGTGCTCAGCACCGCTCCGAGCAGTGATGGGCAGTCACCTTTGACTGTGGAGCTTGCCGTGAACTTCCTCAAAGGTTCCCTTACATCCAGTGTTAGGCAGAACACCTGCAGATGGTGGCTTGTCCCAGGCTCTTCACAGAATCATGGAGTGATGCCGTTCTGAAGGGACCTCAGGAGGTCTCTGGTCCAATCCCTCATCCAAAGCAGGGTGAAGCTGAAGTTAGATCCAGTTCCAAAGTTATAATATATTGCTCAGGGTAATATTCAGATACATTTTGAATATTGTCAAGGATGGAGATCCCTCAACATCTCTGGGTACCTCCTCCAGTTTTTGATCATTTTCATGGCGATTTTTTTCATCCTCCTTAATCTCTAACTGGGATATCTCTTCTTGCAATCAAAGTTCATTGCCTCTTTTCCTTTCACTGTGGACATCCAAGGAGAATCTGACTCTACCTTTTCTATACCCTCCCATTAGGCAGCTGAAGACAGCAATAAGATTCCCCTTAGATATCTCTGCTTAGGGCTGGACAAATGTTTTCTTCTTAGCCTGTCCCTGCAAATCCTGCGCTTTAGCCCTCTAACCATGTTGGTGACCTTCTATCTGACTACCTCCAGTTTGTTAGTCACTTCTTTGTGGAAAAGCTCCAAACTGGTAAGCCCAAAACCAGGCACAGTATTCTGGATGTGTGTAACAAGTACCAAATACTTCCATAAAAGGAGAATAGGTCTTCTCTGTCCACTACACTTCAGATGGTGTAATAAGCTTTATTCTCCTCTTGGGCTGTTTTTCCATCCATCCATCCATCCATCCATCCATCTTCATGGTATTTTGAAGTTCTTTCTTACTTGAACTGATGCATCAAAGGTGGGAATCAGACTTACGCTAAGGGAAAGGTGAGGATGATCCTTTTCTTCTTCATGCCTCCACTGAGAATGAGAAGGATGGAACAAGTGATGAGAGAAACCAGCAGCAAAGCCACATCAAGACAGTTCAGCAGGAGATGTCCACATAACACCTGCATGAAAAAACAGTTATCTACCTATATATCTCCTACACTGAATGGAAAGAGAAGGTGGAATGGTACCATGGCACCATGTAGTTTTACACGATACGCTGGTGGCTTCCCATCTCACTCACCTTTTGGAGGTGGTCCATGTCCACCGCATGACTAAGGAGAGATAACAGGGTTTTGTACTGATACTGGAGTAAACCTGTTTGCTCACAGGTGTTTTAGGGTATCAATGAAATAAAATTACGGTGCCATTAATGCGTAACTCACGACAGAGCCAGTACCTGTGTCTAAGGAGTACTTGAACCACCTGCCCCACCAGGCCCTAAGCATCATACTGAAGGTGCAGAGCAGAGCTGAAGAGAATGTACTAATCTGTCCTGGATTAGACCCTGCACAGGGAAGCCTGAGAGATCAGGTATTTTGATGTTTACAGAGCTGTTTAATCATAAGATGATGCACAGCATGTTCACACAAATTAGGGTGGGTCCGGTTTGCATAATGTTGATTTCAGAGACGAATTAATCTCACAGGCAACTTGCTTCTGCTGTAGATTTTATCCATTCAGCACATTCGATACGGGATCAGGCCTCATTCTGATGAAATTGTTGCAGGGTGGATTATGTGAGGAAGGAAGGAGGAAAAGGGAAGTGCAACCAGAAAAGTAGCTGAACTTTACTGTATAATTGCTCCTGGATTGCTAGGTTTAGGCAGAATTTAGCCAAGGCTTTATAACTTGAAGTCGATATTTGCTACTTGCTGACCCTTCAGAGCAGAGGATGTCTAACAATAATAACTTCCTTATTTGTTTAGCAAATAGTGCACCTTCAGTCACGGATCAAACATCCCCCTTCCTCCCCAACCCTCCTGTGCTTCTTGCCCCACAGATCTTACAATCTGACTACCTTCCTTACAAAAATGTGTTTATTCATTACTCTCCCAACACTACACAGGATCAGAGCACCAATTTTGAAGCATTCCCTTTGAAATAAAAATCTATTCAGGACATCCACTGCTTCTTAACAAATTAATTAAATTTTAATTAGACATCACTAAGAAATTAAATTTCCCTTTGCAGTCAGCTGGGTTGGGAAGGGCCATGGGGCATTCTGACGAAGCTGCAGCTTTTCTCAACTTTCAAAGGGGAGGGATCTATACTGATTCATTCATAATCAGCCCACTGAATAATGCATGGGATGCTAATGACAATCCGAGGTCCTGAGAAGGAGCCAGAATGTACTTCCACAACTCTTTTTTTTTTGAGAATAGAGAGGGCAATAATAATAATAAAAAAAATTAATAATCCCATTTCAGTTTAAGAAGACAGGATGGAAAGGACAGCTCCGAGGACTTTGTGAGTTCCTGACAAATATTTAGAGGTGCACTTTTTTGGATATTTCAGAAACTGCCTTCTGAGCTCTCACCCTGTTACTACATTTTCTCCCATCTCCCACTGTAGCAGAAGTACTAATACTTGAAAATAAGTCCTGAGACAGCTTGTGCGGTCGCACAAGCCCCACAAACACAGGGAGCAAAGAAGGAGGCAATCAGAGATGTGGGCTACAGAGGGAGAGAGGGGGATCAGGAGCAATGAGACGTCAGGAGATGTAGGGCTCTGAGGGGACTTGCTCTCATATTGCCTCTACAAACCTAGAAATTGTCCCAGATTAGAAGGGGTTTTTAACAGAAATGTGGTTTCTGTCATGGTTTGAGCTGGAAGCCTGTCATGGTTTGGGCTGGATTGGCCCAATCAGGCAGAACGATAGATGCTCTGTCTCCTGCCTCTCATAAAAGGGAGGCAGGAGAGAGAGACTTGTGAGTTTAGAAGGAACTAAACTACTTTAATGAAATATTTATTATAAAATAAAAAGAAGATAATGAAACATATACAAAACTGTATCAAGCTCACAGGATGACAATCACATCATCGGCAGGCACTGGGAAAGTCCCGGACTGGACTCAGTGATGGACGGGAACTGGATTCCAGATCTGGATTCAGGATTGAGATCAAAGGCAGATGAACAGAGTCCTCCTCGGATGCCAGCCACTGAAAAAACAAGACTGACCCTTTGATCCCTCAGCTTTTCTCCTGATCATGAGGGAGATGGGATAGAACACCCTTTTGCTCAGTTTTGGGTCCCCTGTCCCGTCCTCTCCTCCCCACAGGTGCGACCCCTCTGCGCTTTTCCACTTCCCACCCTCAACGAAGCAAATACCAAAGTTGGCTGCCCTTGGTTGTTACAGCAACAAGTGTAAGCAAGAGCCTCTCTTCATCCCATTCCTTGGCATCAACTATAGACATGGGTTTTATCACCCTGAGCGTGAACAGTTTCTGCACAATATGCTGTTAATTTCAGTAGTTAGAAGAGGCCTAGCTAAAAAGTAATGTTCCTGAACAAAATTGGTCCTGTTTTACCCCAAACCAGGACAAGCCACAGTGGATGGCTTTGGTTAAATTGTAATTTTAAGCCATCCTAATTATTTTGTATTCAGAAAGCAGAAAAGCTCTTCCTGCCTTGCAGTGTGAGAGGCTGGAGAAGTAAAGTCAGCTGAAGCACAAAAAGGTCTAAGCTCAGGAGCTGTCAACGTCTAGATGAATTGGGATGAAAAAGCAAGTGTCTGAGTAGCGGAAACACAACCTTTCTGGTTCATTCCCTGACCTTTACTGTCTTTCTGTCTCTGGGATGAAGCTCATTTTAACTGAGGGTTTGAAGGGAGAGGTGGAGACGTGGAGTTAGGAGCAGACTGTGCTCTCCCACTCACCCTACCTTAGCCTTGGGAGCAGCAAATGGAGGTGGCAGCAAAAAGGTGGGTTGTTGGTGGCACAGAGTGGAGAACAGAGGCAAGTGCCGAGGTCTGTGTTGTGTATGGCCAGGACTCCAGGAAAGAGGGAGTCTGTACGAGACCCACAAAAATCCACAAGGGCCATTTGGCCTGAAAACAAAAGCCTAGTGAGGGAGCAGTGGTCTTAGATGTGTCCTGCAAGGGGAACATCTGTGGTGGAGATGTGCACAAGAAATTGAGGAGAGCTTGGAGTGCGGGAGAGAAAAGGGTGCTTGTGACTGCTGACAAGAGGGACCTACCAAAACCTTCTCTCAAAATGTGAATGCTTTCCTCACCATTAAATTGTAGTTGCAATCTTTGGCTTAGTTTTTGGTCTGAGCCATTTGACGCACCCCAACCAATTCCCAAGTGCCAGTCAGGAATCAACACAGACCAAGGACAATTCCCCAGAGGCAGTCTGGATGGGGCCACCTGATTTTGGAGGCAGAATAAGTAAAGCCATAGCCAGAGAGCGCCTGCTGGTGAGGGTGAGACAGTCCAGAGATGTGTCCTGCTCCTGGACACAGCCTGCAGAGGAATGGCCATGTTCCTCATGATTTTACTACAGCCACCCAATAGCTCCCTGTAGCCCGTCCTTCCTCTTGACCCATTGCTGAAACAAAAGGATCGGCACTGGTTACCTCCATCCAGCTCTGGTTTCCCCCCTGGGAACTATATTCCACCTTTTTAAGCTGTAAATAGAAATTGCCCATTCCCATCTCTCCGGTTTCAGATTGGTTCTCCAAGGCTTCCTGCAATTCCCTGCTTACCCCACAACTTCTCCCTGCTGTTGCTTGCTTTCCAGCCACCTCCCTCCATACTGTGCTACAGCCATTCCCTACACAGCGCTGTACTGAGCTACAAACCATGAGCAGATTTAAACACCAGTGGGGTCAGCTTCTCTCATCCTTTTTTCATAACTAAGCCATTTTATTGACTTCCATCCCCTCTGGGTTTACTCCACTACACCAGGATCATCTTCTGGAGGGACTAAAAACAAAAGTCTCTCTTGGAAGCCACAGAAGATGCCAGCTCCTCAGCAGGCTTGCAAGATTTTTGTATTAGAAGGGCATGAAAATGTATTAAATGCAAGTTCTTTGTGCCCTAGTGAAAGGAAAAGGGTGTCACAGAGAATCTGGACCTTAGCAGACCCATGGGCTGCGCTCCATCTTCTCATCTGCTTTTGCATAGCTACATAGAAAGACTGAGATCTCTTGCAGGCAGCTAGCAGTAAGTTGTCCACAGCCCAAAGAGCCTAAAATTAGGTAACTCCAGCATCTGTAGGGAGTACAGGACTTTCACCATCAGCTTGAGATCTCTTTCCGCTACAGCTGAGCTTTGGTGTCCCCTCAGCCTGTTGCTTCCCTGCAGGTCTCAGGGTGGAAATCACAGCACCTCATTCCGTTTTGCGTGGTGCTGCCGTGCGTCTCCAGTGACCGTGCTTTGGTGGAGCCACCTCACGTTGAGGTGGGTGTGATTAGGTGCTAAAGGGGTGCGAGAAAGGGGTGGAGTAAGGTACATCTGGTGGGCCTGAGCTTACACGGAAGCGAATGAGAAGTAGTTGCACTGAACGAGGGGGTTGCGCTCAATGAAGCCAGCATGTGGTGGGATCAAGGACATATCCTAATATTAATACATTAACTGAGTATTTCAGCCCCTGGACGCCCTGTTTGTAAAGTGCTTGGGGTGAGGAACTTTTTTTTGTTCTTTTGCATTTGTAGCAAAGCTGGCATGGGGCGTTGCTGGGCCCTGCCTGAAGTCCTCTGGCAGTCAGTGATGGTTAACACTACGTACACGGGCAGTAAAACACTGGTGGTGAATCTGAGTCTTGTCTACGCTGCTCCAGGCTCTTCACGTGTTGTTGGGATTCACTGAACCACTGGAAGCACGTTGGAGCTAAATCCAACCTCAGTGCTCTCGCTCCCCTTTAATGCATGAGGGAGAATATGTTATGGAGAGTAGGTTGAAGAATGGAGTATGAATGGAGGGTGCTTTTACAGAGGACAAATTGTCTTATTATAAAATAGATGGCTAAAATATCCTGACCATCTCTGGAAGAGCTCACCTCTCCCCTTTGACTAGAGGAAACTTAGCTCAGTCTTGGATTTTCAGGCTATGCCTCTTCCAGCAAACTTCAAGCCTGAAGAAAGTCCAGGAGATGTGCCTCCAAGTGAGGGCATCAGGCTCCTACAGCCTTATGTAATTAAGCTCTTTCAGATATTGCCATCAAAAAGCAACAAGGGAATGGTGTATTCAATTACCACATCAGTTTGTTCAATGCTGCTTTACCTCAGTTCTGCAATGGGCTTGGCTGTGCTTTTGCCACGTATCGCTGTGGATCTTCCTTCCTAGCCAAATATTTTCATGCTAAAAATTTCATGTCCCAAGGCTCAGCCTATTACTACAGACATTTCTCTCAAAAGACACCAATCTCTCTCCAACTCATTACTGTCACCTTGGAGGAAACTAATAACAGTGTGTGTTCACCAGCTCTTTTGGATTTTGCGGAGAATAACGGATGTTTCCCATTCCCTTAAGGGAGGAATTATCATTCCGGTATTGCAGACAGGTGAGCCAGAGCTCACTGAGGTTAAGGGACTTGGCAAAGGGCATATAGTGATTTGGTGGTAGAACCAAGACTTTAATTGCGGAGTCCTGACTCATTCCATTCATAATTACTGTCTGCCATTAACATAACTCAGACTGTAGGGTTAGGAAGCAGATCCCTGTTTTCCTCCAGCCTCCAAACATATGTAACCCCCCCCCACACCTGATTTTTAAAAATATTCCCTAATTCTGTAGATGTCATTTTGCAGCTTAGCTTAAAGATACAGCCAAAGCAGCAATAAATGATCAGACAATATGAATTGTTCTCTCAGCTTAGGCTTTCACCATTCTTACTTCAACAGAAAGCTGCGTTTATGGAAAAAAAGTCAGAATTTTTTTAAATGGAAAACATGTCTTCTCTGATACAGCTTTGCTTTGTTTAATTGAAAAATGTAATCTATCCATCTTATAAGTTTATTGAAAAATCTCATGTTTTTAGTGAATAAAAAAATTGTTCACCTGAATGTAGTAAATGTTTAAGTAGAGAGTGCTTAAAGAGGCTTTATAATCATAGAATCATATGACGGTTTAGGTTGGAAGGGACCTTCAAGATCATCTAATTCTAATGCCCCTGCTCTGGACAGGGCCACCTCCCGCTAGACCAGGTTGCTCCAAGCCCCATCCAACCTGGCCTTGAACCTACAGGGATGGGGCAGCCACAGCTTCTCTGGGCAACCTGTGCCAAGGTATCACCACCCTCATCATAAACAAATTCTTCCTTATGTCCAACCTAAATCTATGCTGTTTCAGTTTAAAGCTGTTGTCTCTTGTCCTGTCACTACAGACCTTGGCTAAAAGTCTCCCTCCATCCTTCTTATGATCCCTTTTATATATTGAAAGGCCGCAACAGGGTCTTCCTGGCACCCCCTGATCATTTTTGTCTCCAGTTACCTTCCCACAGACTGGGAAGGGATCGTGTGACAGAAACCAGCTCTTCCCAGCTCTGTTGCTGTGATACTACTTCACGAAACACTGGTGGGCTTTAAAATTAGGAATATTTTTTATTTAATTTCCTCTCACTGCCCCTCAAATATTTCACATTCAGACAGGACATGGTAGGAAGACTCTTCGGTATTAGAAGACGGTTCCATCAAAAATGCTAGGGTGGGGGTATGAGTATTTCATCTCAAACAGTTTATGAGACAGATGTCCCGGTAATACCCTTTTCTCTATTGTCCATAAGTAGAGTCTAATTCTCAAGCCAGTGTCTGCTTTATAGACATCAGCGATGAGATTCAGCTCATGTGCATTTAGCTGTCTCCACTGAGATCAAATGCCGCTCCCAAACCTGGGGAGATAAATCACCCACCCATTCAAGTTCTCTCCTTCCTCCCAAATAACTCCAGTCCTTGAACCATGTAACACCTTTCAGTGCAGAAAGCATCCTCACTTTACAGGCTGCACAACGAGGATAAGAGGGATGCTGTGATTTGCTCAGAGCCCTGCAGCAGGTTGTGGCATGACCAGGAAGCAGCATCAGAGAGCCCAGCCCTTCCAAAGTAATTCTGCGTCATGCAGATGCCATCCTGTGAGGCACTCACCTCAAAGCTCATCTTGCAGACCACGAACTACTAATAGGTCTTGCCCATATAAATGTTCTTGTGACCAGCGGTAGAGTTGTGTGCGTCCTGTGGCCATATCCTCAGAAAGATGAAGTATTCTGGGGAATTCAATGAATATCATCAATATTATCTGAGCTTCACATCTTTGGGACTTCTTCCATGTCCTCAGATTGGACTGGTACGGGCCAAAAGATTTAGAAATAATGAGGAAGGGGGCAGTAGATGTGGATATTGTTATTGCAAAAGTCACGCTGCCATAGCACATTAGGTTTTTTTTTCTGTTTATTTACAAGTTGAGAGTGTTTGTTAAAACAGAAAGGTTCAGAGTTGGGCATTTCATATTTTCATTATGGAATCATAGAATCATTTATGTTGGAAAAGACCTTTAAGATCATCTAGTCCAACCATTGACCCTACTCTACCAGGTCCACCACTAAACCATGTCTCCAAGTGCCACATCTACACGACTCTTAAACACCTCCAGGGATGGTGACTCAGCCGCCTCCCTGGGCAGCCTGTTCCAATGTTTGAGAACTCTTTCAGTGAAAATTTTTTTCCTAAGTTATGTTCTCTTTAATCTACTAAAATTAAATAGGTCTTCAGACTGGTAGAATCTGGTGAGAATGGAGCCTAACTTGACCAAGAAACTGTTAATTACAGCTAACAGAAAGAAGTGAAAAAAAAAAAGATAATATCATTTTCTATTTTCTATGGATGTTCTGGGTCAGCTTGTGTATTGCTATGAAAAATGTTACTCTTTATAAAATATGAACCACATCTTTAAAAAAGATTGAACCATCTCACTCTGACCGGTCAGTCATCACTTTTATTTTTCCTTTATGCATGCGGGCCATTAAAGAGGAAAGAAAAGTAAACAAGTTTTTTAAAATGCATTTTGTTTTCAAGTGTGTTTAAGGGAAACTAAGCTAAACCTAGACTTTTTCTTTAAGTTGGTTTTTTTTTTTTTTCCCCTTAGAAGGATGTTTTCTGCAAGGAAATCATCAATGGAAAATGTTTGACCAGCTGTACTCTTATCTTCAGATCTGGAAACACATGCAATACATGGAAATCCCCACCTCACTTGAAGTTTCAAGAGGGTGACTGGATTTTGTGCTCATACGTTTTTTGATATGAGTAAGTGTTTCAGTATTTGCTTTTGTTTGCTATCCATCCACTCCAGTCCAAGGAAAAATACAGGAAAATTTCCCCTTTTGCCAGTGCAATGCATGATCCCTGCGCAGGGAGCTGTGTAGTCCACGCTGGTTGATTTTTCTGCAGTCCCCTGCAGAAAAGGCCTTGGTCTTGTCTCCTTATTTCATCTACAGGGAATTTTAATCTGGAGATAAACTTTTCGCTTGCAGGAAATAGCAGAGATGACCTGGATATATCTCGATATGGACTGTCCATCAGAGCTCAGTCATTTGCACTGATGTTAGCGTAGTCCTTGGCTTGGTTTTGACCTGAGCCTGCTGGCCCCAACCCAAATGATCCCCAGCCACAGGTCAGCAGTTAGCATAGTCCAAGGACCATTCCTGGTAGGTTGTTTAGATGCATCCACCTTGCTTGGGAAGGAGTTTAGCTATATGGACTTTACCAGATCAGGCCACCAAGGCAGAGCATGGGCACTGGTCCCGGTTAGTCTGCCTGTAGGCAACTACTTGAGTTCATCATGAAGTGGTTTTCTTTCTCTGAGGTTAATGACTCAAGTGCATCTTTGTACCAGCAGAAGGGTCTTGTCCTTGGTGAATGTTGTCCTACCAAAATCTTTCTCCAACTGCTTTACTTGTCACAATCCCTAGGCAGAAGGCAGAGGTTATCCTGAAGAATCCTTAAATGAGAGCTGGTTTAACAGTTCTTTAGAAGCAGCAGCCTCCTCCTCCTCTCTCCAGCTCCGGTAGGAATTGCAGT
>VZTS01019487.1:7077-22907 GCA_013400795.1 Pluvianellus socialis
GGAGTGGCGAGGAAAAGCAATTCTTGAAAACAAAAACAATCCCTATATTAATGTCTAGTAGATAACCGCATTTTACCATTCTTAATCTAAACATTAAGTCAACAAATAAGCAAAAAAGAAAATCTAGTGTGTTTCTAATTACATATCCATGTTACAATGCTCTGATTGTAACACACATTCCTGTCGATACAAACATCTTGTAACTGTACTTTGAATGCTTCCCCTGTATACTTTTCATAGAATGGTTTAGGTTGGACAGGACCTTAAAGATCACCTAGTTCCAAACCCCTGCCCAGGGCAAGGACACGTCCCACTAGACCTGGTTGCTCCATCCAGCCTGGCCTTGAACACCTCCAGGGATGGGGCATCCACAACTCTGGGCAACCTGTTGCAGTGTCTCACCACCCTCATGGTGAAAAACGTCTTCCTGAGATCTAATCTAAATCCACCCTTTTCTAGTTTGAAGCCATTACCCCTCATCCTATTGCTACATGCCCTTGTAAAAGGTCCCTCTCCAGCTTTCTTCAAGGCATCCTTTAGATACTGGAAGGCCACTGTGAGGTCTCCCCTGGAGCCTTCTCTTCTCCAGGCTGAACAACCCCAACTCTCTCACCTGTCTTCATAGCAGAGGAGGTGCTCCAGCCCTCTGATCATCGTTTTCTCACTGTAAATTCTTGAATTAGTTCTCTACCCTAACCCATAAAATTCCCATCTTCGGATACGGAAATGAGATAAAAAATTTAGCCTCCTCTTACTACACAGGAACTTATCTGGATTTCTTTGAGATCTGTTACCCCCTACTTTCAGCAGGAGCTTCTGAGCAGAACACAGCCAACTTAAAAACTGCAAAATGACGGCATGCTTGGGCAGCTTAACTCGACCTTCCTGAACCTGACAGTCTTGGGCTAGCCGCAGGCTCTTGTTTTACGCTGAGATTCAGACAGTCACGCTGCTGGAACCAAGGAGGCTAAGCCAAGCCAAATGGAAGTAAGGAAAGCCCTGTGAAGAGGATACTGGTCCCAGGCCCAGCAAAACATGTGACGGCATGCCACAGAACAGGACAGCTCTGGAGTGGAATCACTGGCACTTCCTGTTTTGATCAACTGATGCAGAAGACAACACGGACTTCTGGTTACTCCACTCCTGGAAAATGCTTTGAGCGCACTGACCTGCATTTCCCATTTGTGGTTTGAGCCTGAAGTGGCTCAGCCTGTTTGTTATGGAATTAACTCCTAGCAAATAGTTTGCGACCAAGGAAATTCAGTGGCAGTTAACCCAGCCTTACAGAGTAATTGCCTCCTAACTGAACGGAGCAGATCTTACGCAGTCTTGATGGTTGACAAGAAAACCATTGCGGGAACACCATCTCATCACTGGCAGATTTCGTTCCGGAATGCTTGGCATGTGTTCCTAGCTACTGAACAAGATCCATCACATGAGAAAAGATGGTTCTACCACAACCGGTGTGGGAGGAGACAGAAAGATGACAACTCTATGGACACTAGAAACTGAAAAATAGGAAGTTATTCCTCAACTGCCAACTAAAGTTACTGGTTCAGCAGTTGTACATCAGAGGTCTTTAATCTCGTTCTAGTTGATGCCTTGCTGCAGGCAAGTCAAACTAAGGGAGTATGTTACATTATAATGGAGGAGAGGTCATGCAAGTCCAGTTTTCGATGCCCCGAAGAAAACAAAGTAATCATAAGTAATCATGCAAGCAAAATCTTCATATTAAATAAAGGGAAAACATGATACAGGAGACCAGTTGCAGAAGGTAATTAAGCATATTGATTAGGTGTAATATACTAAGCTGTATTTCTCCAGTTACATCACACTAGAAATGCTAAAGACTTGCACAAATTCACAGTTGCAATTAAAAGACATTTACCCTACTAAGCAAGATGCAAGAAAATTTTACACTGTCTCAAAAAAATAGAGTAGAACTAGCAAAAGTACAATGAAAGGCTGTATTACAGAGAGATTCCATATTAAAGAAAGATTAAAATAAACCATTCTGAGAACTGTCAAAGACACGTACGACACTCTTCATTGAACTTTAACATGGAGGACATAACCAGAGACATTTAACCAAAATTTCTCTCTACACCAACCAGGAAGTAACAAATAAATTACCAGGCAGTAATTTTAGATGCAAACAAAATGCACGCTTAAAACTAAAGCACTTGATTTCACAAGGTTTTGTGGGTCATCATAACGGGCTCAAAACGGGCTCGTCATAAATGGGCTCAAAAAATACAGCTGAAAGCAGTCAGGCTATGAAATACAATACCACTGATCTCTCACGCAGGAAGTACGTAAAATGTCTGATTGACACCTGGGATGATGTACTCTGTCCAGATCTGGTATTTATAGTTTTTCCCTCTTTTGGCTTTGGTAATCTTAGTTTTTGTCTTTTGTCTTTGTCATCTTGCTATTGAAATTCAAGTATAAAGTTAGGAAGACTGGAGGTAGAACACACATAGGAAGAGAGATGACTAGCGAAGGGACTTGTTATTTGGTTCTGATAAACTTCCTTCTTCTTGTTGACTTACAAGCCCATAATCCTTTGTAAAAATAGGACAAGCTGTGTCAGGATAGGGAAATTTTGTGGTGGAGTGGTGCTGCCATTTCATTTTTTGCCAGATCAGCTATTTACATACACGGAAAGCATGAAACAATCTCCCTCCCTATATTGTTGCTAATACTGTTACTATTTTAAAAGACAAGGGACAAGAAGGGGAAAAAAGGTAACTTGTGAAGGCGGTTTGGGGGTGGTGCTGTGTTCATTTTGGTTTTCCCTTTTTAAAACAATACTGCATTGAGAGTTTTCAACACAACTGCATGTGCTTATGCCCTGCCACTTGACACTAGAAAGCTTTTGTCCAGCCCTATCAGGAGGAAAAAAAAAAGGGGGAGTCCTTCTGTCTTTCCCTCTATGTAACAGAAGGGCATCCCCCCATTTTTCAGTTCATTTCAATTCAGGATAGCATCTGAAAGACACTTTAGAGAGAAATAGAGATTGTACCTCAAAGACATACTAATTAGCATTTACTGGTACTCTTTATTCAGAGAGTTCACCTATGCAAGGCATCTCCAGGCATTACCCTTCCCCCAAATCTCTTATATGAAAGGAGTGAGATTTTTCATTAATAAAGTCTACAGCACTACTTCTCTAAATACTGCATCAGCTCTAAATGCTTTGGGAGTGGGATCATTGAGAACAGAGGGCAGAGTGATCAAAGAACTGTTTTATGATGACCCACTCTCTACCCTCTAGCTTTCTTTAATCCTGTAAAACCCATGAACCCCTGAAATTTACCCAAACACAGATTATCCTTTCACTTTAGCACATCGATCCTTCCTCTAAATGGCCGATACGGTTCTAATGTCCACGGCAGACCATCTAGGTTAATGAAGCTATTTAATGCTACAAATAGCTCTTTAAGTACACAGTCTTCTATTAGTATGCACATGTTCCCCAAACACTTAATCTCAATTTTTAAATTTGCTTGTAATTACAAGCTGACAATAGAAACTGTTCTTTCTAGTAGACAAAGGAGAAAAGACTGATCTTTCAAGACAGTGCCTCATCTGCAGAGTCCTCTATTGATAAACAATTTGAGAACTGTTATTTATTGTTCAACTGTCTCTCTCATTGGAGGAGAAGTGACCTGCTCCCCTCCTCAGGGAGAAAAGGGGAGGGAATTAGTTCTTGGTTTTGTGTCAGTGCAAAGTCCATAATTTTCAGCACTGACTCCAAGTCCTTTGCTTTCGAGTGGTATGCAAGTATGTTAAATCTATGCTAGCTGTTGCTTTGTTTGCAAGACAAATAGTACAACTGGCCTTTGAATAACCCAGCGTCTTTTCAGGAATATGTGCTTTAATGAGAAGAAACAGTACTTGCCTGTCTTCTCTTCAGGCATAAAAATAACCTGAGTAAAGTAGGAAGGTGAAAGAAGCTAACATACATCATCAAGACATTTATTCAGCGTGTAGACCACATTGTGATCTCCCTCACCTGAAGTGCTGTAGATTGACTACAAATTTTGTCCTTGTCAACAGAAGTTCCAACTTTATAGCTTCATGAATTTGCTTATGGTGTGTGCAGAAAGTTACAGGTTTTGAGCAGTAAGTCAGCTACAGATAAAATATGAGTTAGCTGGATTCAATGCTGACCTTTCCTCAGGACCTGCTTCTCTAAAACGTGATCTCCAAAAGAGGATACATGCTTCTCTCTGCCAGTCAAATGGATATTAAGATTCCTTGGCTGATCCCCGTAAGTGAAAGAGGCCCAGTCCTGTTTTAAGTGAAGTTTCTGTTTTCTTGAAAAGAACGTCAACATTTGTTTGTAAGGGTGGCCAAAATTTGCAAGGTAACATAATCTGAGATACAAACTTCCTTTGAGAGAGCAGATGACGACTGGTGAAACCTGCTAGCGTGAGTCTTTGAAGCTGTCCCACCTGCTACAGAGATCCCATTTCTACACAAATGGAGAAAAGTAAGAAGGGCCAAGAGCATCATAGCTTAAAAACCACTGTATGTGGGCGCTGCCTCAGCTCCAGTTAAGCAAAACTGTGACAGGGAGAAGCTAGAGGTTGGAGGGCCAGTGCTCACTCTCTGTTCTTTTAACAGATTTAATGTTGCAGAAGAGAATTCTGAAATATGTCAGAAATCCGACATTTCAGTATTATTCTACTTAGCCTCTTAGTTACATAAAGGAAAAAAGCTTCCGACACCACAAAGCAGCAAACTATGAACCAAATGCTCCCATCACTCATAATCAATCACAGGAATGCCTTTAAGATACCAAGGCAGTAGAATTTAGTATGGAAAAAACCCCACCAGAATGTTTTATTAATAGCAGTAATAATAAAAAAAAACAGTGCAATAACATTTTGTACCAATCAAATACTGCCAGAAGACAAGATGCCCAACAGGCATGTCAGTTGTGTTACCAGTCCTTTATTACAACTAAAGCATTAGTAATAACCATGACCAGACAGATTGTACCAAATAAAATCTGTCTGATATGGCAACTTTTTTCCAATGTATCTTTCTACAACAGATGCCTGTGTAGTTGATGCTGTATTACCATTTTTCATAACTGAAACACGGACAGAGAGTAGATCAAACAGCTGTTTCAGTACGGTATTAAAAGACTGTCACTCACATAAAAAAAGACGATTCAATTTTTTATATGAAAGGTATGGTGGCTGCACATCATATGCTTTTTATCCCTGAAATACCTGAAATAAAATTTAGCATGCATTACCCTTACCTCAAAATTAGGAAACTGAATGAAACTGTATTGTACTTCAAGCTTCCTCCAGACTGTTTTCATCTGTACTTCCACTTCATTAGTTCAAAGGTGATATTATGGAAATGCATATTTCTATTAATCTGTAAAACAGGAAGAGATTTTGACTTCAGAGATATCCAGAAAAAGTGTATTGGCAGTTTATTGTACATAATGTGAACTGCACATTATAGATACTGGTAGCTGGAATTACGGAAGCCATCTGCTATTATGAGCTGCTTCTAGCTAGAAAAAACTTCTTAGGCTCCGCATTTGTAATAGTTGCACGGTTGCAGTATATTTGTAAAATAATGGCACTAAAAAACCTTTAAAATTCATTTTATTTATTTTATGTCATATCATTAAATCATTCACTTATATACTTTCAAAAAAAACTTTAAAAAACCAAAAAAATATTCCTGTCCTTTAGTTTAAATACAGGTTTGTCTTAAATGAACGGTGATGTCAGGGTACTAAAAATTTCTATAGATAGTTTTCCTATGAAAATAAGCCTTCCTGCTCTCTCCCAGTAACTCCTGCATTCACCTGGTCTATGCCAGCCGGATTTGCAGACCTCCAGCTACCAGGTTTCTCACATTTTTTATTTATTTATTTGTTTTAAACCCTCAGCAGACTAGGGGAAGGACACATTGTTAGCAACACCAATGGGAAAAAAAAAAACAAACAATGCACAAGTCAATCTTTATTAAACACTGGAGAATCTGTAAGACTGCAACTTCACAACAAAGATCCACTGCTGTCACCCCATTCATTCCAGTACCCTAGGAACTGCAATATACTGAGAAATAATCAATAGGTTTGTTGTAGCTGCACACAGGCATCATTACTCCTGGGAAGAAAAAGCAAGCCAAGATTTTGGAAAAAAAGTACTGGCAATAGGGTGGGTTTGATTTTTTGTTTGTGTTTTTGAACTGGCATAAATCCACGCATTAGAGGAAAGCACTGCACAGGCGCTTACTTGGCACTCTAACAATTGTCACCAAGCCTGACTTGTCCCAAAGTTTCAAATGCATCGTGGATAGCAAAGTTGGGCTTATCAGCTTTACTACTAGGATTCTATCTTGGGCATATACCACCTAGTGCCAACTCTCGCCATTTCATCACAGTGTCACGATTTCTGGATATTTTCCATTACCCAAAGATTTCAAAAAGATCACACGTGGTTTACTGGTGGACTTGACAGATGGACTCCATGTTCTTAATGGTCCCTTCCAACCTAGAGAAGATTCTATGATTCTGTAAGTTCCACTCTGATGACTGCAGACATAACCTCGAAAGTAACACAACGGCTTAAACACTGGTAGTCCAGTTAGACTTGTTAAAAAACATACAACCAATCTTACAGTGTAGAGATGCAATGACATTTTTGAATGCCAAGGCTGACAATATTGGGAATAGGGATGGGCCAACCACATGCCTGCGTGGTTTCCGGCAGAGGAAGACTTTCAGCATTCACTTTCCTTCTCTTTTCCTTTCTAAGCACCATAAAGACCTTTACCAGTACAAGAAGGTCAGAATACTTCTGACTCCATGTCCATTTATAAGCACTGCTCCTCACACACTGAGGTTTAATAGTCTTGGTAATAAATAATAAATTTGTGTAAAATGGTAACCCGAAACCATCCGGAATATCAGATAGCACCAGTTCTTAAAGACAACTGTCTCCACTGAGCAGACAGGCTGACACTTGACTATTATTTCTTCCATGGCAGAACTGAAAAAACATTCTTGCCATGCAAAACTGTTTGGGGAAATTGTTTTCACTTTTTTTAAGGTAAGTAAAGAATCTGCAAAATATATCCATCTCCCTCTTTATAACCAAGGAACTTGAGTTTGTCTTCTGTTGAACTCCAAAAGAAACAGCTATAAACAGAAAGAAGTTGGCGTGCTTTCTGTTTTTACACCACCTCCGATCCCCCTGTATCTTGTATCTGATTTAATACAAAGACAACTTTGTATTATTTAAAGACTCTGCTGTACAAGGGTAAAGACATTTCTGCACAACACTGGTCTTTTGTTTTGTTTTTAAACGATGTCCACCTGATATTTTTTTCCAAACTCCCAAATTGATGGAATTCTTAGTAACTGTTAATTTCTGTAAGCATTCATTGCATTTACTGATCCCACTCCCATGTATCAGATATCCAAGCTCTCTTACCAAACAAAATTATTTTAGTGAACTTCCTGATCTGCACGACTCCAGGAATGTCTACATTAGCATTTTAACTCAAATCAGGGCTGCGCTTTTGAAACCCATCTCCCAAACAGCTGTTTTCCTTGCTTTGCTTTTCGTTGCAAAGCAGTCTCCAAGCGTATGAACCAGATTTCTTTTGAATAAGACTAGATGAGTGAATCAGCTTCAGGTGGGGGCTGTACATGCTCCAACAACTACCAGAAACCCAGCCACAGAATCAGACGAGGACCAGTTTGAAATAAAACCCCCACAACCTGTATAGTGGGGCTGCCAGCATTCTCAGCACCTGACAGATCTGCTCCTGTTACACCACGCTGCTTGGTAATGTGGACACAGCCTCTTTTATTGTCTTGCCGAATTTTTGTGTCAGTTCCAAATTCATCTCTCCCCTTTTTTAAAAGGGGAACTACAAAGCCTCCGTCAGAGATGAGACTGAAGTTAATGATAATTATTAATTTATGCAAGTGACCTCACCGTGTTACTATTTCTTCCATTTCTTCATCAGTATGAGATGCTACTTAGGAACACACTTAATTTTATAAAAATCAATTGACTTAAATATTTATTTTATACAGTTATTCAAAATGCTTAATTATTAATGGATTAGTTTTTAAAAATGGTTAGTGCCATTCTAGATGGCATCTTCTCAGAGAAATGCTATTAAGAACAAAATAAAACTATGAATAAATTATTCGCACAACCCCACCTCCACTGTCTTAGAACTTAGTCTACTACAACAACTACAAGATGCACAAACAAACTCAAAAGTACAGAGCCTTACAGTACTTGTAACTAGTTACACATTAAATCGATTTATCTGAGAATTTTTCTAAGTGTTAAGATTAAATGCAGGATCTTCACATACTATTAACTCAGAAATATCAGCACCTGATCTAAAAAAAAAAAGCTGAATTACCTGAATACACTAATTACCCAGCTAACCCGGAGAACGGTAGATTTTCTGCCATTGGCAGGTCCCAGGGAACAGTCAGAGTATTTAAGGTGAGCTGATTTAAGCCTCATTCTGTGTGCGTGGGGAAAGGGTTACCCCGCTAGCACAGGGCAGAAACCAACAGCCACGACGGAGCAGGATGGACAGACGGGAGGTGGAACAGCTCAAGTCAGACTGCCTCACCTCAAGGAGAAAACCATGCTCAGGCTGTGGATCCCTTTTTCTTGTCTTCCCACTTATCTCTAGATCCTGCTTCCCTTCGTCGTAGCTCCAGTTCCTCCAGCTCCAGGGCCACATGCAACTCGTTCCCTCACCCGTCTCTTCTTTTGACGCTACAAACTTTCCTGGCACTTGACTCTCCCTGCACACTGTTCCTCCAATTCATTCCCCCTTTGCCCCAACTGCCTCACCAGTTTTCAGCTGAATTATTCATCTTAAATTCTATCTTCCTCCTCAAAGGACCTTGCTACTTGTTACAACTGAGGAAATATGCCAAACTTTACCTTTTATTTGGAGGATGGCGGGGGGTGGGATATGTAACCCACTCCTCCAGTATGAATTAAGAAATTTCAAAGCAGAATAAGGTATCAGAAGCAGATGAACGGTGTTCCTGATGTGGCGAGACACATCCAGTACCCTAACAAACCCATAGCTGAATAAGCACCACAGCTTTTGGCCCAGAAACAGACAGGAAAGGTTGGCACATGGGAAATCTGCAATTGCAGGATGACAGGACACTCAGAAGGGCTCTTTACCTTTAAATGGAAATTGACTTACCAGTTTTTAGAAACAGAAGGGTGCAAATGGCAAATCTTTGTGCTATTAGACATCTCTGAGGTGTGCATTTTAAATGCAAAATTATATGTATCTAAGGAATGTAAGTTTGGAAAGTAATTTTAATTAAAGTAACGTAACAGTTAAAGTAATTCAATTGCAAATTAAGTCCATGATCATACAAGGACTCATTGGTACAGACTGAGTTAAATACTTCTCCATTCACTCCAGCTTCCAGTTATTTCTTTCCTGCCATTTTACTTCCTCCAGCCACCAGCGCTTCACTTCTGCAGGGTTAACTGTTCACCTAATCATACCTTTACTTCAATCTCTGAAACAGAACTTGTTTTGAAGTTCCTGTAAATTCAGATCACGTCACAGACATGGGCTAGGGTGGTAACAGACAGTTAAATAAAAAACAAACAGGGGCAGTAACCTCCAGCATCTGATTTGGGGTGGGAGCAAAGGAGGAGGAGGAAAGCAGGTTGTGCTAGCAAAGAGTTCATGGCCAGCTGATGGCTCTGTTAACCATAGATGGGAGAGGCTTCAGAAGCAGAATTATTCGTTTTCGGGTAAGATACAATCCTAAACAAAAGGCTTTTTGTTAGAAATCTATGCACATAAGAAAAATACACTGCAGGTCCAGATGACAGCCTAGAAGATGCTGCCTGTCCTGGTTTAGCCAGAGCTGCTATAAGCTAGAAAGGGTTTGAAAAATAGTGAGTACACTGCTTTTAGAAGTCTACTATAGCTGTGAAATTTGAGTGGAATTTTAAAGTGAAAGCCGTCATACTAAATTTCCAAATCCTACTTCAAAGCTCACGTCCAAGGATGTGAATTTCTGAAGAACCACCTTTTCAACAAATTTACTTGTGAGAAAAACTGCACAGCATGCTGGAAAGAGCAAGCATCATAACCACCTGTAGCACATTTGGGGCTCGGTGGTTTTGTCTATGGAACAGTGAAGGGATGTGAGCAAGAACATCTCGCTGAACAAACAGCCCTTCCAAATTCAATAGGACCGTTATATGAAATAAAATGAAGGGGCTGAGCAAGTGTATCACTTTCCAGTCTCTGGTCGCCAAGTTTTCCAGGTAGCAAGATAGGTAATAAAGAGCCTGAAATACAGCTCAAGCACATTCATCCAATCCTTGAGGTAAGCTAGTTCAAAATTGTTGAAAATCACTTAAGTAAAAATATACCCACATTAAAGCTAATTAAAAAAATTAATTTTATGCCTGCATCCCCTTGAGTTTTAACACATAATCACCAAGTTATTCTGGGAAAAAAAAAGAAAAGTAATCATTTGTGCAGAGGTTGCCAGAACTTCAGAAATACTGTCTTGGAATAGCTTAATGAAAATAAGGTATCACATATAAATAATACAGACAAACATCAACTAGTCAATTAAAGTACTAAAATAACCTGGCTGATTGTTTGTGCAAGCAGGTAGAATAAGGAGTGCTGCTGTCACTAATGCAAAATCTCTTGATTGATCTTTCATTTCCAGTCTAACAGAGTATGTAGGACAAATCTGTAAATTTAAAAAAACAAAACAAAACCCAAACCAACTGCTTTTCTTTAAGTCAGGTCTCGCTTTTTTAAAGAAAAAAATACTTCTCTATCAGAGGCATGCAACTTTGTTCTTACCGAGACAGACTTTTTACTTGTTTCATGAACATCATTAGTCAGAAGTTAAATCAATGGACTAGGCCTAGCACATTGACAGAATTTTTTTGCAGAACAGAGACAGCTGCTGTTCAGGCCTTAAAGAACTTTATGCGGGAGGTATCAGAGGACTCTTCGCATGTCTCATCATTTGCTCCCTTTTACGCAGGAGGAGAGAATCTGTGCCTTAGAACAGCCTGAGCTTTTTCTTCCGCAGCCCAACAAACGTATGAGCTCACACAGACAGGAGACACCCCCAAGAGGTCACATCTGAAGGACTGACACACTGCTTTACAGCTAGGCACTCTCCCTGCCTTTGTTACACACCTCTGTTTTCATCATCTGAGTTTCCTGCCAAGATGTAAGACAAAGTGTTCTACACGATCAAGCTCCTGCAGAATCATTGCCCCAGGGTCTATCTAGAAGTATCAGAACACAAATTCCTGAGCAAGGTGGGACTGTGCAGTACCAGACAGATCGACAAGGATGCATTTTCCAGAATGACATGAATCTGCATAAATCGCAATGCACCGTGCTCTCCACAGCATCTACTGGACACAAGGAATTCATTATTCGGGCTACGAGTATCCAGACTTAAACCTCTTTAGACCCAAAATGAAAGTCTGCCTTGGCTTCTACTTTGTCCTGGCAGATGTAATTCCCGATAGTAGAAAGAGTTTAAGCCTCCTGATTTCTTAGAGGATATCTTGAGTTACTTTATTTTGGCATTCTTAGCTACATCATCTGGAGTCATCTGAAGGACTTCACAGCCTGCAGGCTCTGCGCTCCCCGTGAAGCCGCAGTATTCCTCTCAGTCGCTTGACATGTTCTTCGTTCAATGAGCCAGTAGAAGCTCAAAAATCAGCTAGACTGTCCATACTTTGGGGCTAAAAGGAATCCGACAACAGCTCGCTATTAAAACGAAGGTGGTTGTATAGTAGGCCACCCTCAAAGGCAATCCCATCAGCCTGCAGCACTGGTGACGCATCAAAGCCAGACAGTTCATTCAGTGTGGAGAGGTCAAGTCAGAATCTGACTTGCCAAGCTTCGTCAAAAAACAACTGGGCTAAAGCCTTTGCTGTGTAACTCCTCCTTTCATCATACTCCACAGCTCTCCAAGTATCCAAAACAGTTCTCGAACAAGAACTTTTGCTTTTCAAGAAAGAGAGATCTAAAACTCAACTGCTTTACCTCAACTTTGGAGGGACCCAACCCAAAGCTCCTCCATCCACAATCTGAACTTTCTGGCAGGACGCCGAAGACAGACTGGCCCCACGATTAACAATCTTCTGCTACCTTTGACATCCCTGAAAACGTAAGACTAGTCATGATACCATGGATGTCACAAGCCTCCCCGCATTTCAAAAATTTATCAAGAAATACCTGGGCTCCATGCTGTTTAGCCATCAGGCAAATTTCATAGTCAACTTTCCCAGCATGCTTCCCTCGCTGGGTCCTACTGACCACCTGGCTAATAGGCTGCCTTGCGTGGATGGAAGCAAGAGCAAAATCTGATCACTTGGCACACAGACCCAGACGCGCGCATTCTTATCATAATACTGATCCTGGGAACGCTGCCCAGACTTCAATTTCTCTCCGACAAAAGAGCCAATGAAATCTAGCTTCTGCCTGCGCTGCAGGCATATTAGACCACATTTTGATAGGTGATCCTCTTCTCCCTCCCCCTAAGATTCCTGCAAAAGGTCAAGTATTTCTTTAATTTGTCTTTTTTACAAGTAATTCAAATAGCGAGAAACATTTTCAGGAACCCTTTAAAAATCCCATGGTCTTGGGCACTATCAAAACACTATAGAGCAAACAAGATCCCAAAACTGCACTAACGTTCTGTTGTGTTGACTTACGCCTCTGTATGTGTGTGCAGGATTAATGTTTGGTTTATTTCATTTTTAAATCGAACCAAAGTGTGGTGGGTTGACCCTGGCTTGGACCCTGGGTTGACCAAAGTCGTTTTGTCACTTTGCTCCTCAGCTGGACGGGAGAGAGGAAATACAACGAGATAAGGACAGGAGCTTTCACCAATTACTGTCTCAGGCAAAACAGACACAACTTGGGGAAATGTTATGGAACTTGGGGTTAATTTATTACCAATCAAACCAGAGTAGGCTAATGACAAATAAACTGAATCGTACAACACCTTCCCCACACCCCTCCTCCCTTCTTCCTGGGCTCATCATCACTCCCCATTTTTCTCCCTCTTTCCCCAAGCAGCACAGAGGGACAGGGAACGGGGGTTGTGGTCAATTCATCATGTTATCTCTGCAGCTTCTTCCTCCTGCGGCAGAGGACTCCTCACAACCTTCCCCTGCTCCAGCAGAGGCTCCTCTCTCCATGGGATGACAGGTCCTGCCAGGAGCCTGCTCCAGCCCAGGCTTCCCATGGGGTCACAGCCTCCTTCGGGCATACACCTGCTCCAGCATGGGGCCCTCCACAGGCTGCAGGTGGGTAGCTGTTAACCTCCAAGGGCTACAGGGCAATCAGGAGCACATCCTCCCCTCCTTCTTCACCGACCTGAGCATCTGCAGGGCTGTTGCTCTCTCACGTTCTCACTTCGCTCTCCCACCGCAGTTGCTGTTGCACAGCTATTTTTCCCCCATCTGAAATACTATCCCAGAAGCGCTACCACCATCGCTGATGGGCTCAGCCTTGGCCAACAGGAGGTTGGTCTTGGAGCCGGCGGGCACTGTCTCTATTGGATACAGGGGAAGCTTCTAGCAGCTCCTCACAGAAGCCACCCCTGTAGCCCCCATCTACCAAAACTTTGCCACGCAAACCCAATACACACAGCCACGCAGAATCACATTAAACACAGCTTGTGAGGTTGGCAACTTCTGGCAAGAAACACAGGTGACAGGAGCACATAGTTGGGAATGAGGAAACCTTTCCACGGAGCTCACTGCCTTCAGCAAACCACTAAGAGCCATCACCTCAACAGCTCTGAACACATGGAAGCGTGACAGCATCTGTAAGGAAATCAGGAGACACCTCAAACAGCCCCCTCCTCCCCAAATGGTTAAAGGCCATCACTATGAACAGACTTATCAGGTAGATAAGTTTTCCTACAGAAAATTATGCGGACTACTCCAACATTCAAGAGAGTAAAATAACACTCCTGGGGCTCATATGCTGGAGCTCAAAACGTTACTTTTTCATTCAGATATAAGAATACAAACAGATCTAGACATTTTTGGCAGTTTAAACAGACTTTAAGTACTAAGAGTCTTTACAATTAACGCTTTTCTAAAAAATCATAAAAACACTTCTTTACTAGCTCAAAAGTGTTCCTCCCCAAAAGCAAAATAAACACCTGCATCTCTGCCATAACTCAGTCTTTCACAACAGAACACTCAAAGTAGGAATGGTTTCCCCTACTGGATCTGACACACAGAAAACAGTTGAAGGCCAGTCATCATGCATTTTGGTTGCAAGCGATGAGAACTATTAAAAAAGACTATGGAAACCTTAAGGTTCAGAAGTTAGTAGCTGGCACAGTCTCAAACATTTATTTTTTTCCCCTGGAACTATAAAAATGCACATATTTTATTAAATGGCCTGTACTGAAAACAAAAGTCGTATTGGCTTTAGAGATATAAAAGCATAGAATTCTTGCCTTGCTCAATAAAATCTGTTTAAGTTCTGCTAAAACATATAAACCTCAAAATTTGCATTTGTTTCCACCATTATAAAGTAAAATGAAAGAATAGGTCAACTATCATTAAATCTTAAAATTGGCAGTGACTACAAAAGCAAGGAAAGTACATTTAGATGAAATTCATACAGTGTGCATCATGTCAGCAACATGGAGAAAAGCCTTCATATTTATACACCAAACCCTAAATTTAGGCTCCTACTGATGTAATGCCTAGTGATGGCACAATGCATACTTTATTTTCTATAACTGATTAGTCATACTTTAATAAACACTAGAATTTTATTAAAATGTATTGCAAAGTGCTTTTCCTTGAGACTAGTTATGGCTTACCAATACTGCTTTGGGAAAAACTGACTACAATAAGGATGCTCAAATAGGAAGCAGATGGGATGGCTTAGAATGCTGCAAAAGATCTGTGCATCCTTTGGAGATTCCAGCTGTTGATAATCATCTACATAAGGATATAGAAATACATAGTTTGCTTCCCAGTAGGCCCATCTATATTCCCCAAAATACAACCTCATTTCTATGAAATAGTGATAGAACATTTGGAGAATAACCAAACTCCCAAAAAAAGGCTTTAGAGGAGACAATCAAGGAGCCTTTTACAGACAACAGCTCTTAGCTAAAGATAAAATAAAATACATTACATTCAACCTCCCGCTCTCTTTAAAGTCACTAACTGTGCAACACGGTGCAACAAAACAAAGGAATATAAAAACATTTCAAACTATTCTAGACAACTTCAGAATGCATTCGGTCCAAGCGTAGTATCTAAAGTTAAGGTGTTTCTGTAGTCTATAGATTACATCCTTTTGGACGAAACTTTAGAAAATCATAATCCGATGCAAATTCCACATGGTTATCTAAAGAGATGTTCTGGCTTTCTGCAATTAACTGATGTTACAGACTAACTGTAAGTCTTTGGCAGAGAAGATACAGAACAAAGTTTTACCATTTTTTGTAATTTAATGGTACAAACCCCCCCTTCTATATAAAAGAAAAAGTGAAAGAGTCCTTTATAATCCACAAACCCATATGAAATTACCTTGGTGGCGTTTGATTGTATCTGATCTCAAGCAGACTGAACGTCCTTTCATCTGTTTAAAAAACCAAGGCAATAATCTTCTTGATACAATAAGACAGGTTTTTTTTATTGAGACAACTATTAGTCCCATCCCCAGAAAACACAAGTTGTCTTTTTTTGCAAAAGAGGTTAGCCCCCCCCCCCCAAAAAAAAAAGGCAATTCAAAAG
>VZTS01019487.1:22921-51055 GCA_013400795.1 Pluvianellus socialis
AAAAAAGGCAATTCAAAAGAAAGCTATAATTACGGAATCAGAAATCTTGTATTAATAAGTCTGTCCTAGGGACTTATCCCTGCATACTTGGTCTCTGAAATTTCTTCAAACATTGTTATTTCAGGAAAAAAAAAATAAAAATTAGGGGAATTGGAAGAAAAATTGCAAGTAATACTCAGGCCACCACAGCTCCAGCAGAGGTGAACAGGTTAGAGTACGGCAATGCTGCATCATGTAGGAAGTAATACACATGGGTAATTCAGTGTAGAGACTAAGCTGCTCAAAAATCCTCAGCCATCTCAGCTATTAAGTCTAACAATTATACATTCAGAACACTAGAATATTACATCGTCTGCAGTTCTTTGGCCACTAAATCAGGGGCCCTTTCAACTTGACCTAAGATTTCTGATGACAGATTTGTGAAAAAAAAAAAAATACCCCGTACAGAATAGACGTGAAGCCCACAGATAAACGCAGGGCAGGAAAACTCAGCACCAAGGTCCTGGACATGCTGTATAGTTACTTAAATATCTGATCTGGCCTCTCACATTTCCTACCCATTTACGTATTCACAAGTAATGGTAAAGAATTCCAGTTCATCTCATCTCAAATTCTCTTCTACAAATGTACAGGACTATTGGTGCCCTCACTTTTTTTTTTTCTTTATTATTATTATTTCTTTCAGAAAACTCACAATGAAAAAAATTGTGGTAAATACTGGTGACAGGCCACTTGCAGAGAACAATATAGAATTTCTTCCGGTTAACTGCCCGGGAACAGGTTCTTTTTATACAGCAAAACCACCTTCTATGAACAAATACTGTAAAAGATGGGATCTATCCTGAAAAAAAAAAGGACTTGAAAAAGAATGACTAAATTAAATCCATAGCTTTTTCAGCCAGGGAGAAGGTTTTGTCAACAAAGCTCTAGAAGTACTGGAGGTTTGGCTACCACCTGAGCTAAGAAGCACCCATCTGCCTGCTGAGAACTCTGACACGCTTGGTATCCTGCAAATACCTTTAATCACTCCGACAATGCTAATGTATGCTAACGAACTTACTTACAGACGCTCTCCTTCAGATACATTATAATATACTAATATAGAAGTTAAAGCATCATCCTACAAGCTGTGGATGAACAGGGCGTTCTGAGATAGACCTGATGAACGCAAGTGATCACCCCCTGCTGCGCTTGCTGAAGACACCTCACTACAGGGATGAGCACAACACGCATGGAAGAAGGGGCAAAAGGGAGAAAACCAGCATAAATTGGTTTTTTTGCCAATTATGTGTACTTGGGGTGGGAGAAGACTCCTGAAATACGACCACACGTTTTAATACATGCTTTGTAGCAAAATACGCTCCGAATGAGAAGTTATTTTATTCTTGGGAGGCACAGAAAGTAGGTTAGACTTCACTGAGTTCCAGAGTCGCATAAAGAATAACATAAAAGTTTTTCCACCAACACTGAGAGAGACCATCAGGGAAATACATACATTTGTGATAGTTACATTGTTCAACAACATTTTTGAAATTTTCATGTTTATTTTAGTTCTGGAAAGCTCGCCCTGCTGCAAGAAACATAAGATACTTGACATTGTTGCTTTAATGTGACTTCTAACAAAAAAAAAGGGAAAAATATCCCAACCAAAACCCTCTGACACTAGCAGCTTTTTCTACTTAGCGAAGGCACAAAAGCCCGCAGCTGACATTTGAATCTCATCTAAATTCAAACAGGAAATACACTTTAAAGACTTATCAATTATAGACTGATTCAGCCATGACTGCAGTGGATTCTCCAGTGCGAGAAGACTGCTGAAGGCATATACTGGATACGTATACAGTTAAGTGCATTTACGCCACACACTGAGGTAGGCATTTATGTGGGTTTCCTTTTGGCCTGAAGTCTATGAACAGAGAACAGTTTCAAGTAAAATTCCTCAAACCTGAAAACAACACACGTAGCTCTGTTCAGACTAACCAAGCAGAGTTCCCCATGTACAGGAACACTTTGAATTTAGCGGAGACAAAGCTCCACTGGATGGACCATCACAGGAAGATCTTTTCTCTTTCCAGCACCATCCCACTTGTTGCTAGTTTAATAGTATTTAAACTCAAAAAAACCCCCAAAACTTTGGAAAAGATGGAAGTAGAGCTATTTCAGATGTATACATTATTACACTATGTAACCTGTATCTCTAAACAAAAAGCTAAAATAAATTTTACAGCTACACTTTAAATTATTAATTACCCTAAGTAATTGCTGCTCCATTATTATTTTCTGGGATATGTAAGAGCAAGGAAAACAGAACATCTTCACAAGTTCCTTTAACTTAGGTATTTCGTTTCCTACCCAAATAAGTGAGTAAAATTCTTACTTTAACTAAGAAGAATGCAAAAAGGACTTCAAATACAGAGGTAACCTCTGTTCCTTTCTACACCGAGAATCATCTGGATTCTATTAAACCGTCAATCAAGTACCAAGGTTAATAGAAAGAGAAATAAAAGAACCAGCAAAACATTTAACGTTGCGAGGTTCTTTATAGGTTACACTAAAGATCTATATGAACCTCAGCTGATTTAACACTTCAAATGCATGACATCCATTTTATAAAATTAGAGGTAAAACTGCAGCTGAATGTTTTTACCTACTATCCTAGCAGCTGCCCCCTCCTTAGCAACTTATAGAACTATTTGTAAAGCAGCAATCAATATTGTGAAATTTAGGGGAAGGCAATAAAAGCTTCCATATAAGGTTGTCAGATTATCTTTTATATTTCTGTGTTTTAATCTTCTACGTCACAGAATACAGACCACACATAGCACTACTCAAAGACTCGGCGAGAAAAGGGCCCAACTGCAGCAGAACACCTCTTGGGCTCCAAAGAAATTCAGCCTCATCTAGGTGTACGCTGAAGTGACAAACTTGCATGTGACTTACAAAACTCACCAACAGGAGCATTCCTTGGCATACTTTCATACTTTGAATAGATAATAACAATGCAACTGAAGCATCAGTGTTCAGGTAGGCCTTTCCACCATAACATCATTCCCACCGAACCAGAAAGACATTGAATTTCCTTACTGCTTGCAGAAACAAATTTCAGCCCGCTAATGACTTACTGGAACTTCGGCATTCCCGGGTTGACTAGAATGCGAGCCACTTCCAAGTGCTGATAGATTTCAACACTGGAGAATTTCCAAGAGTATCCACCGAATACCCAGTTCAGGACAGCTGCTTCCTTATTCAGGGGAAGAAAGGTGAAAGGCTGTCCCAGAGCAAACTGAAAGTAAACAACAGAGAAGTCAGGTTTTCCTAAAGGATCACTTATTTACATTTCGCCTCTGTTTTCTTTTTACAGCAAGGTACATCAACTAAAACTCCCATATGTATACCACATAACTAAACGAGATTACAAAAGGAAGTTATGTACACATTATCATGATCACTTTTGCGTGTTCAAATCCGAAATGAAATTGTTGGAACAAACAATCATGGGGAAAAATGTACAGGTTATGGATCTAAAATTTATAAGATTACAGGTCTTACAAAGCCAAGAACGAACAAGTTCAGTATTCCAATATTTTTAAAATGTAAAAGAACATAGTTTTTTCTGTAGCCCCTTCCTTATAAACCACATGTTAGGAAGGATGAAACAACCTTCCATCTTTTAATAAGTAGCTTTGAAAATAACTAAAATTAACACAGATTACATAGCCATGCAGCAGCAGCAGGCTCCATTTATTGGAGTATCTTTCATATCGTCACACAGAAGTACACAGCTTTTCTAACTATCAGCCCTACCAGCTCAGCCCAGGGTCAAAACCAGGTTACTTTCTTGACATTCCATTAACGGTGGAAGATACTGCAAAAGAAAGTATGTACCCCAGATATGCCCTTGCATTTATTTCAAGTGATTTATTGAAGTACACAGCACTGCAAGTCAGGAAACAGCTTTCAAGCACATGAGGAAGGTTAGAAAGCCTGACTTGGTTCTGCTGGCTCTAAAAGTCACAAGACAATAAAAGTTACTAAAGTGAGCAGAAATAAATGAATATGTTTAAACAGAAGTTCTGCTGAATAGAAGCAGTACTCTTGCACATTCCTTCTCACATCAGTATATTCTCAAAACTAAAATAGAACAAATATTTGAGTATATTTAAACAGAACCACACAACAACTCAATAACAAGCTTACAGCTCTTTATATTTAAAGAGAAAACAGAACTTGAAAGATCTAAGCAATGCAACTACATCTTGATCAAAGAAGCATGCAATCATATGCTGGCAGTCACTAGAGCAGATGCCTGCCATTAGTGTAATATAAGCATCTCCATAATCTAACTCATCCTTACTTAGAAAGGAAAAGAGTATCTGGGGCAAGAACAAAAAAATAGTTTGAAGTTATTTCACAAATAAGGAACCCACAAAAGGGTGAGCTCAAAATGCTGTAATATGTTTTGCTTACGCATGTATCTCTGGAAGTCAGGTGAGTCCCAGAAATTCTCACGTTCTTTAAAATACAGGATATCTGTCTCTAATAAACCAGAATGTTCCAGGATAATTCAGTGATCTGATTAAATGAGTTTTAGACTGCCAAACCACCAAAGACTAGATGGGTCTTGGCCCTTCCTAAAATCCGAGAAGGGAGTAGGGAACACAAAGAGGAAGCAATGATGGCATGGGACACAGATACGCATGACCCAACCCAAAAACTCCCAATAGTGTCCTTGAACAGGACTAGTAACTCTTGCCAAGGCTGGCAAAGGCATTAAACAGCCTCAGGTTGTGTTTTCTGAGTCAACTTGCGAGGCAGAGGGGAGAACCCTCCCAATACATATTCTTCGAGATACAACTTAAGAAGCTTAAAGACTGAAGCACACAAGAATTCTTCTGATGAATGAAGAGCTTGTGGGCTTTCCCTGTCCACACGGTCACGCAGGGGTAAGGTTTCTCTCTTTGTCAACAGACTCTAATGCACTGCAGTTTGTACAACGACAAATCAGTTCTTCTGTGCACAGTCCAGAAAACTGGTTTGCGGGAGGTGGGGTCTTGGCTGCTTGGGGTGCGGGGTGGCGTTTTCTTTGGTTAAATAAGCTGAGACCCGCCCATAGTTCCTCCTTATTAAAAGCAGCAAAATATTTATAATTTATCTCAAGAGGAACATTCTTAGATACTGAAAAATAGCAGCAGTTGAGACACATAATTCTTACCACACTACTTTTAACTTGATCTTAGAATTGACAAACTGAAAAGCAGGTTCAGAACCCTGTTACCTGCCTGAGGAAGGGGGTGTGTGTCAAAAAAAGACACCCGATCATTTGAGAATGACGTGATCAAGATGCTCTTAAAGATACAGAATATGTTAAGCCAAATACCAGAAAAACACTAGCAGGATGAAGCAATACCTGTCTGTTATACCTGACTTGACAATACCTGACTTGTTGATGAGACTTTCAAAGGTGTATCAATAGGAGGAGGAAGAACAAGATTCCACACTCCATCAGCCTCAAAAGTCATAACAAAGAAAAGTTTATCAGCCACGAATATAGGAAGGTGTCTTATATAACTGAGTAACTGAAAATATTTATACTTTGAGTGGGATGAAGAGGAGGAAGACTGTTCAGGGTAACAAAAGTGTAAGGAAAAGATGTGCAAGAGAGCACAACTTTGTTACAGCTACTGCTCCTCCCCAGACAGAAGTTAAGATACTCCAGAATTCAATCTAGCCACCCAGCAAGGGAAGTAAGTGCCATCCCAAAGCTCCTCGTCGCTGCCGTGCTGCTTCAGGTGCACACAGCAGCATCAGAAAAAGCAAATTGTCCACTGCACATGAAGTAATGATACACAACTTTTCCATTACTGCACAGTAATCCTATATTACTCCTCCACAGGTCTTTCAGCACGTAGATTATTTTTTAAAAAATGCTTTCCACATTTTTAGAAAAATAATAAATTTAGGCGTCTGCAATTCTCACGCTCTTTAGTCACCTGCTCCTTCTTTCATGTGTTTGTGAACGTTAGAAGTTTTCACAGCTTTAGGTCTAACTTTACAGGGAAAGTTGGATGCATTTTGATGAGCAACAAGGGCTTCTTTTCGCTAAAAATGCACTGCAGGGTACAACACTTAAAGAGAAAAGCACATTTACTACTTTAGACTGTTCTGATGTTATGTTTTTAGGACAAACAATTGTGTGAAACACAAATTAAACAGCGCCACCAGGATAAGCAGCTACTACTGAAAAGCAGATAAAGAGCTTTCCAAGCCACTGTCAGCAACAGTGAAACTAAAATCGTTTATGGAGAATCTAGAAACCACTGAACTCGTGATTTCTGCTACTGCAGTACAAAGAAACACTGCACAAAAATTATAATGGGAAGTAGCCTATAACATGGTCTTATCTTTATTACCTTTATCTTATTATCTTTATTTTATCCTCCTTAAAAAAGGCTTCCTCTGATGTTATTCAGTTTATGTGCTACTAAAAAATAAACAAAAAAGCCACTTTTAATATAAGAAAATTTTCAAATACAGCTGGTTACAAAGAATATATCAGGAGAGGAACAATTCTTCTGCAAGAACACCTCTACTTTTCTGTCAGTAATGGTATTTAACACAAAAAAACCCCAAACCAAATGACAAGAAAGAAAGCCTGGAATTCCAAGGAAATGGACTGTTTTTTAAAGCCCGAGTTAATACAAGACCAAAAAAAAAAACCCCACCCCGCTTAATAAAAACACAGTTGTATTTGCCTGACAGTTTCTTGATTTTTTCTTTGATAAAACTACAGCCATATTTGAGAAAGCGTTCCAGTTTACGGATCCATTCTATTTCTTGTTGATGTTGCAATAAATTTTAATTAAAAACAGTAACAAAAAGCAAAACATCAAATGCAGACTTTTAAATAAAAGCCAAGAAGGATATGAAATGCTTATATTTCTACCTTCTAATGATGTTTGGGGGGGAAAAAAAACCCCAGACTACAGAAAAAAGTAACAGTTGCACAATTGCTATCAACACACAATGTAAACAAATAAAGGAGTATTTTGGTTTTGGTCCTAACTCATACACCCCCCACCTTACAAGTAAACATGACGTGCAAGCTAAGGCTGGTCCTTCGGAGTTATCTTCATACATTTGTATACGTGCAGTATAGAAATTGTCATTTTCAAATAGTCTAAATTGAAAAAAGTAGCAACAAGAAGATAGGCTAGGAGATCTTACTTAATGCCAGTCCACAGCTGATACTTGGAAAATATATAAAGAATAGGTGAAAAAGATTCTTGCTTTCAGCATCTGTGGAATTTTCTCTCGTTGTCTGCCTTGCCTGAAGGTTTCTGGTCCTCCACCACGTTCCAACATGGTTTCTTTAACAGTCTGATTTAAACATTTAAAATAAAAAGGAGCCTGTGGAGCTGAGTGATAACATTCACGTTTGGTAACACAGCCAAGAAAAATCCAACTGGAAAAAGAATGTAATGATTTACTCATGCAAAACCTGCAGACAGCCAGAACACCAATTCAAAACCTGTCAGAGTTTATTACGTATTATTACAGAAATGATACTGTTGTCCTTTCTTGAGTCTGAAAACACAATGTGCATAAACTTATGCTGAAAAAATTTACTGTCAGTTTTCAATTGTATCTATTTAAAAATAATTGCTTACAGACCAACAGTTCCACCTAGAGCCATTTCGCATCCTACCTTGCAAAAGGAAGGAATAAAACTACTTTTAGTTCACTTCAAAATAAACTCCCCCCTTCTAAGTCCTACAATGGGATTTTAACATTTGCAGAAAAATCATGGGACTTGCAAGTACGTTAAGAGTTACTCCTTTCCTGCCAAATTGTTTCTCATGTTTGTGAACCTTGGCCAAATCTAACACTGACAGAAGAAACACTTCAGAACTTCAACATTTTTTAAAGTCTTTCCATTGTTTCAAATATGCTCTTGGAAACAAACAACATTTAACATCCATCGTATTATTTTCTCTTTCCCAGGTCACAAACACCCATAATTTTAAAAAACTTTAGTAACTGCTGTGGCACAAGACTATGTACAGGTACTTTTGCTAATACAAATACTAATATTTAAAGTAAAATAGGAGCCCAAATCTACTTAGACAACTAAGTGGTCAGACTAAAAAAAAAAAATTCAAAAAAATGCTAGGCATCCACCCAATAGCTCCCACTGACAAAATATTCAGATTGAGATTTTCAGATAGCCTGTAGCACTAAACCGTTTGGCAGCTCTCCTGCCTCAGTTCTCTGTATAAAGACAGACTTAAATCAGGAATAGAAGACTGGGGGATAAACAGAAAAAGTAGTCTACATAGTTTTTTTATGCCCCAACCCAGACCTTTAGAAAGCCAGAACTCAGGCCCTTTGAAATAAACAAATGTTAGTTACGAGTAACTGATTTTAGAGGTGAATTGAGAAAAAACCAAACCCGTGAAGTCTCCTTCTAAAGAAAGATCTACTAGAAAATCCCACCAATCTGACCCTTAAAAAAGGGCCATCTCTCAGTGCCACATCTATTAACTGAGTTCTTCCCTCAGCTGTGATACAAAAGGAAGATGGTGGTGCGCTTGCAAACTATAAAGTGAAAACTGGAAGTTCAGTGTAACTCCCCGATACAAAATACCAACCAAATTTAATCACTGCAGCCAGATAAACTAACACGGTTGGTGTTGAACACCAGCTGAACACCGGTCAAGCAGAGTTTGCTCCCATCCTCCATTCACTAACTCGGCTGAGTAAAACGATGCCAATTAAAAAGGACCAACCAAGCAACCTATGAGACTGGGTTAGAAATCAGATGAGAGACAAATTGCCAGAGCTCTGGAAGAAGACACGGTTGACCACAGGAACTGACAACCCCACGCATCCAGGTTGCCGTCAGATAGAACCATCAGCTCACAGAGGTTGGAAGAGACCTCTAGAAGGTCTAAACCAAAAGGTTTAATCTTGATCCCACTACTCTGCAACGAGAGTTGCAGACCAGAGTCAGTACCCCGTGTAACCAAAGGAGGAGGTTCCTCAAATAACCGATGTGATGTGTTCGGTGGCAGGGTTTTGTTTGTTTGGGTTTTTCGATAGGTTGGATTTCTTACAGATGAGGACAATGAAATGACTTAACCTGGTCACCACAATTGCTAGATGGAATACAACAAAAGAAGTGAAAGGCACGGAACGACCCGTGATTTCACTGCCCTATCAGATAGGTGAACAAATAGCCGAGACAGTTTTACAGGGAAAGCAACACTGGAAACATGCAGCATATCCTCAGTTTCCAAGGTTGTTAGCTCAAATACTATGCTATTTTAGCGCCAAAATAATTTTGTTGCTTGCCACGGCAGATTAAGGGAAGTGTTTTTAATGAATATCTGTGCAAACATTTTGCAAGGTAAGCATGCATGGGCAGATGCAACATAATTCAGATACGTTCGTTGCTAACTTACAGCGTGACTACAACAGCTAAACTCTACTTCAGCTAAGGCAGGAGCGTTTTAGCCAGAGTTCTGCATCCATTAATTTACCCTGGATCTCAGCGCAGGGGCTTCGGGGCCACAGTTAGACTGCGTGAAGTTTCTGAACTGGCACGAGTACCCAAGGAAAATACATCACGTGTGCATTTATTGTCCTTTTCTCACTTCTAGGCATTATATACACTGAGATCTCAGCTTGAAAATGATGAAACTATCTGAACCGCACTGAAACCCACTATAGATGTACACACTGGAACAGGAAAAAAAAAAAAGGTGTTTTGTGGTTTGGGTTTTTTTTCTTTTTTATGAGTTACCTTCACACATTCTCAACAGAAGCTGCAGCCGCTACATACTGGTTTTTTTGAAATAAACATATTTTTTAACCAACACTAAAGACATTTTGAAATATAGTGTGGGACACAATGAGTTCAGAAAACACTAAGAAGAATTTGGCTTAAAAGTAGAGGGGGTGATCAAGTAATTTATTTTTATTGTGTACGGTCTTACTAAGAAATGAGATAAAGCATCCATTTTCATTTTTGCTCTTAAGGTGAAATTTTATTGACCTTAGGGTAAACCCAAAAAGTTTATGTTCAGATTTTAAACTCTTAGAGAGGACAGTAAGCAGTCGAGACTAGCTTTCTCATGTTCAGGCTGAGGAGAAGAAAGATTCTCCAACCTGTACCAGGGACGCTTCTGCCGGGAGAGGTAAGAGACCTGGTCTCCCTGTGGTGAAACAGAAGTCATCAGTTCCATCCCTTTGGTTTGGGGGAGCTCAGGGACAAAGCAGCAGCAACTCTTGGACAGAATTTTCACCAGAACTAGACACTCTTTGTGAGCACTTCATGCTAACGAAAACAACTGCAGAATTTTGACACAGGACTCCTCATTTCAGGGGGTGATCGCTTTTATTTGTGAGAGGAGGGAGGGCAATAAAAGGAATTCCTTTGACAAGAGAGCTGCACTGCTAACCACAACCAGGATCATTTTACCTCTTTTGCTATGAAGAGATTACATGCCATGAAGAAAAATCCCATGATCTAAGAACTTCCTATTATTTTTACAAATAATACAACTCCAACCAGTTGCTAGAAAAGATATTTTGGTAGTTGGTTTACTTTGTACATTTCACAGCACTTGATACACAGTAGTCATCATTTAGGTTCCAATAAATGTGGTATCTCGTGCCCTTGCTGAATCTTCCCAAGAGCCACACTTAGCTCTCGAAGGAAATCTAGAATCTTTATTTATCCAATTTTTGTGATACAGAAAGTAGAGGAAAAAAAGGTCAACAGTTACAAACACCCAACTGGCAGAATGATTTACAACCTGAATTAAAAAGGGGGTGGGGGGAAGAACGTACCAAAACCCAAAACACAACACAGTGAGAGCTTCAAAGTGAGATTTCCTCCTTAGTTTCTTTTAGCTGAAAATATTTATGCAGCCTCGGGAAAGTACACAAGACACGTGTTAATGACCCTCCAGGAAGAGGAGATACAAGCTGACGTTGCTGTATCTTTGCACTGTAACAACTACAATAAATATTCCACGGAGCATTCTGTTCCAAAGTCAGCTCGAAACTTGAAATACAAACACAGTTCTATTATAAAAAGCCTTAATGATATTCCCCTGTAGTTTTTTTTGGGGTTTTTTTTAAATGGCGAAAGCTTTAAAAAGCGTGCACTAAGTACACAACCTTGTTCTGCCAAGGAACAACCAAGCACCGCTGCAGCGCAAACATCAGATGGAAATTATAGGATCTTTAAAACACATTACTTCAAATTGCTATTTCGTATCCATGGGAAGGGATGGGAAAACAAGCAAAACACGCGAACCTCTATCTCCATGAAAAAAGAATAAATATTTACGTAGAATTTACATAATACTGTAAATACAGATAACAAAAACGACGAGGAAATAAACGCATCGCGTAGTTAACTTCCTAGCCCTCGAAGAAACATTTTAAGGACAATAATCTTCCAGAGTATTGGAAGCCCTCTGGAAGAGGCTTCCAGAAAGCCCTTAGAAACGCTGTTACGGCTAAGCGAAATTTAAGGGGGATTTCCGACACCTAAACCCCACGTCGGGTTCTCCGCTAACGAGTCCTCAGGCTCGCTCGCCGCCAGCGCAGACCCCCGGCATCCCGGCGAAGCGCCGGGCGCGGCGGCGTTCCTGCCGGCAGGAAGAGCGGCGCCGAGAGGGGCTGGAGGCCGGGAGCCGGGCTCCCCTTCCCAGGCCCCAGCCCCTGGAAGCTGCCGGGGCCGGCCCGGCGCTGCCGAGCGGGGCGGCGCTGGAATGCGGGGCCGGGAACCCGATCTGCTCCCGCCCCTCCTCCCGCCCCGCCGCCTCCGCCGAGCCGCTTCCAACCTCTTAAAATGGCATCTCGGCCCGAGAGCCGCCGGCGTCCTCGCCCGAAATAGGGAACAGAACCATTTCATCCCTTGTCGCGGCGCGGCCGCGGGTCACAGCGGCCAGACCAAACCCCCCACCCCAACCCCCAGCCCCGCCCGGGGGTCCGCTTTGTTCAGATCAGCTCTACCCACTCCCAAAATTCCCTTTCACCCACCCTGGGAACCAACGGAGTACTCGGGAGCGAGCAGTTAGGAAGAACAAGCCCTTTTCCCCCCCAAAAGCCTCGCAGTTGGGAAGNTTGCAGTTGGGAAGAACAAGCTCTTTCTACCCCCAAGAGCCTTTCATCTCCCAACCCAAACATCCACGTACGTCAGACAGGACAGAATTTCATTCAGAATGCCACCACGCCAACCCAAAACGAAAGGGACAGCTTTGTTAGGAATTCATTTAATTTGTCAAACCTTACTTAGGATACAAGGACGCTACGACGTCCCATTTTTCAGGTCCACCACACGCACGCACAGAAGTAACACCACACACGGTGAAGTTATCCCTCAAGAGAACAGGCGAGCTCATCTACAGATACACAAACTGTCTCCATCCATTTTCTCTAAAAGACAGCATTTCTGTAGCATGAAAAAAAGGCAGCTGCAACTCGGAATAAGTATTTTGCCGTAAACAAAATCGCCAAGATTTTTACCATTCTGAACATACCGAAAAGTATTACTAAGATACCATTAACCTACTAGATAAGAGACAAAGACTTGGAGAAAAATAAGTTATCAATCATTCTAGTGATAGCACTGTGTAAGAAAAGAGCAAAAAATAACTTGAAACACATTGTTCAAGCAGCAGTAGTTTTACTCACTAAACACAATACCAAACGTTCTTCTATCAGGAACAGAAAGGAAAAAAAAAAAAGCCCTCAAGGTATCTCGGGAGGGTGCAAATCTTCAGGGCACCAGTGTGGCAGTGAGCAGCTTGCACTGATTTTCTCCTGTGTGACTTCCACAGGAGGTCGCTTATACTTTTGTTGGCTTAACTAAACATGACACTACAAAACACTGGTGAGGGTGGCAATTCTGCAACTCTACCAAGAAAAGACCTTTGACCAGTGTACATGGTATCTGTAGAATCGTTCTGTTCCTATAAAAAAATAAAAATCTCACCAGGCTGCCAGAAATTCTTAATCATCATCAAGTTTTGGGCCTAGATTTTACAGTATATTTAAGAAGTCAAACCAGAAATTCAGTGCTGAGGAAACTTTAGATATAGATCCTTCACTCACACAGTTCCTCCTGTATTGGTTCCCAATTACAAAATAGGAACAAATTCTAAATGTTAAAGAGATGTTGCCTGAAGCAGTGTTTTCATGCTAAAACCCCAGAATCTAGTGAGGAATATAAAAATACCACTATGATGGGGGCTTCCAAAAGACTTTAAATCTGCCAAAAAAATAGAGACGATTAAAATAATTATCCTTATCAATATACTAATACATTTATTTAAAAAAGCCCCACTATGAACATTTCTTAACCTTGGTTACTGCAGGTCAAGGAACAGAAGTACTAACAGCTGGCTGCTTTACCCTTATATTCCAGGCAAAGTAAATGCAGGGTTGTGGGGGGTTTGTTACTTATGGGAACAAAAATCCTACTCGGATACCTTTGATATTTGCAGAATACAAGCACTTTAAACATAAATATTTTTATTTATTGCAAGTATTGGCTTATATTTGCAAGACCTCTTAGTATTTTATAGAAAGCAAAAATACCTTCATTTTGCTTGTATGCATCATATACGACATATTTAATGTTTCAGATTATGCAAAACTCTAAATCTTCTAAATCCTTCCCCAGTGGAACCTCTTCTATATGTTACTCATCTACAGAATTCATTTCTGGATCATTTGTTTCCGATTTATAATTTGTATTGGATAACCAAAATTCCAAGTAGGATCCCAATTTTTAACTGACCGTCTTTTCTGTTTTACTCAGCATTTCTATATTAACCTCAAGGTAACAGAAAATGCTCAAATATTCCAACACATCATCAGTTATTTTTCTTCTTAAATGTATTTAATAACACTTACTCAGTTGGAATAAAATTTATTCAAATTGTTGGTTAGAAGTGGAAGAGCAAGTATGTTTACACATTAAAACTGAAGCTCAAAACACCATAATGTGATTACCTGACAGCTATTAAATGGCTTGCAAGAAGTTATTAGTGTTGATTCTCTTTCAGAAGGCCTATATAACAGTTCCACCCTTCGCATCCTCCCTGTAGTTGTACTTTGTTGTGTTTGTTTTTCAGCATAAACTTCCCCCTCACTCCCACAGGTCCTGTTTTGGTCTCAAGACCTATTATTGGGCTATTTCACACAAGCACTATATATAAAGAAAATTAAGACAGCCCTAAAAATACAATGTAATCCTAAAGGCTTCAACCTACTGCACTAAAAGAACGTATACATATTTTACTGAGGATTCTCTGCTAACGCACTGTTTTCCAAAAGGACGAATAGAAAACACGACTGTGGTTTTATGAGGACATTCACAAATGCCTTTAGTACTTCAGCACCAGTTTCATTCCAGCAAAGATTACAAACAAAAAACCCCAAACCAGACCAGAACCAGCCAAAAACCCCAATAACCCTAAACTCACATTGCCAGTGGAAATTAATTGTAACAAACGAGAAGTACTGTCAGGAAATATACCTGCTTCTAACAATTTTTGTTTTCAGAATCACAACCTTCTTTGAAAGTTACAGACCACATATCTCGGTAAAATACATACACAGCGAAAAGACGATTATCTGCAGAAGAGACACAAACCAAATTCATTCTAATGTCATTCTAAAGGAAGCGTCCTTTTGAACACACTTCATTCTGTACGAATGTTTTAGCAAGTGCCACTTTAGACGCTGATCCCTAATATAACTGTGGGACCAAGCAGTCCCGTGGAGTTATAACTGAACCCTGAGTCCAGCCAAACGAAGCTATGCCCATGCGTTACTGCTTTCAAGAGCAGGGAAACAGTCTTCTGAAAGACTGGTATCAAAATACCCTGTTTTAAATATAGTTATTTTTAAAGCACACTTTGTAGAAACTTGCATTCTAAATTAAAATTAAAAACTCAACGGTATTAGCAAATTTGTTTGCGTAGGATAAAATATTTCCTAACACACCTTCCAAAAGCTCAAGTTCTGGATGATAATGCTTCCCACTGAAAGGAAAATTCGGTGCAAAGGAGCAGCATTTTGGAAAATCCAGCATTTTCAAAACCAAGTGAATTTGCAACAAGCAATTTATACAGAACCTGTTTTCTGTTCCAGCATAATGAGTTCAGTAGGTGGAGTGTGGACTGCATACATGCTAATATACAAACACGTGGCTGCATCAGTACTCCTGTGACCTTGCCAGACATTTCAACGCTGTATTTTTAGATTATTCTCTCATACCAACTGCACTGTTAAGATGCACTTAATTCCATTATGTCCATTGTCCAAAAGCTAGTCTTCTGCTGCAGCTGCAGCAGTTCTTTGAAAAATACATTTTAAACGACAATTCTCAAATATATTTCCCCATTCCTAGCCACGAGCCAGCTTCATGTAATACGCAGAAAGGAGTATCCACATGTCACTTTAAACTCCTTCTGACCAACCCCATAAAACTCCTTGGATTTAGGAGTGGCATACAACTGCCTCTTATATAAATATTTTATTGTGCCTTCTCTCTGTTCTACTAAAGCCTAGGTTACATGAGAAAGACAGGAGAGGAAAAAAAAAAACAACAAAAACCCAAAACCACTTAGCTGAATTGATCCCTTCTGCCCTGGTAGTGATGCCAAACACCTACGGTACTTCTGGTTCTTATACCTCAAGTGATTCTTTCATCTCAGGTTTTCCTCTTCATTCGGGGGGGAGGGGAAGTCATCACACATCAAACAAATTGCACACTATGAGCAACAGACCTGGGAAGACCCCGTTTCCTACAGATTTATGTTCTATTTTGGTCTATTTCTGGGCAATGCAATTGCCCCAGCTCTCTCCCCTGTATCCTGTATGATTTCACTCTCCCTGTCCTTTGCAACAGATCCATTTCCCCACTCACACACATATTCCTCTAACCACAGTTCTCTCTCCCTTTCCCTCCCATGTTTTCTGGTGCCAAACAGCATGTCTCACCAGCTGGACAGCATGTGCATATTGACTTCCCCCTTATCAGTCATTACAAGTTTACTGAACACTTCTGGTCGTAATATCCTTCACCTCTGGGGACATTAACACAGCTCAAGACCTTTGAAACCGAAACAGCGTGACATCCACTCCATAATCTTACCAGACATCCAATCTTCAAGCCTGCTGATACATGCAGTTTGTCTTTGAAGTTTTAGGTAGCAGAAATTTGCCAAAATCCAAAACTTTACGTACTACATCAGAGACGGAAATGCTTAACTAAACTACAAAACAAAGGACACAACTGCAAAAGGAGAAGAGCAACAAGGAATATGTGGGGGCGGGAAAGTAAAGCTTCTGCTCAACACATTTTTGCTTTGGGGAGGGGGGATATACTCAATATACACAAGGTACACGGCCTCACTAATGAAAAAAAGTGTTCCAGAAGGGGTAACACTCCCAAACGGCAGCCTTACCCACTAGCACACCACACAACAACTGGGCTGCGTCTGGAAGGAGCACTCTTGTTCTCTACGCCAACGCTGGCACTTGGTCTGCCCCCACAACCACAGCTAGGCTGGCAAGAAGTGAAGCCTATTAAAAAAAAAAAAAAAGAAGAGAGGGGGGGAAGGAAAAAAAAAAAGTAATGGGCTTTCGGCCAGTTTAGATTCTGACAGCATCAGAGGAGTGCCAGGCAGTGCTGCGGGAAAGAAAAAGGCAAGGAGGCACAAGGGTGGCGTGAACAGGGAGTAGAACTGGCCCTTCGAGTGTACCCGGCTGCTGGGCTTGCTTATCTGTAGCACAGAACTGCCCTCTTCATCTGCTAGTTAGCTATTCAGCTAGCAGATTTTCATTGCAGACGTCAATTAAAGTCTACCCGGCTGTACTGCTCCAGTCCTTAGGAAACTATACTATCAGTCTTTCCACACTAACCAAAATAAAGTACCTGAGCAGAAAATTGAATCAGTGTAAGGTAGACAGTAAAAACATGTTACTTCATGTTTGATGGCAATATCATTAATCCAAACCCAGCGAATGTGCCAATGAAGGCAGATAGATGCCAGTGCAATATAAAAAAAAAAAAAAAGTGTAGGCGTCGAATGTAAGAGCAGAGGAGCTGACGTGCCTGGGTGCGTGTGGGTGTGATAAAAGGCATACGAATTAGCCTCCTGCACTGTAGCAGATGTCTAGCCGAGCACTCCGTTTGTGACACCGCCTGCCATCAGACCAGTTGGGAAAGAAGGAAGAACACAGCCCTCCCTTGCGCCGTCCAGAAGCCTGTGTACTTCCCCATCTACAACCGGACACAAATGACTGTGCTATTGCCATCAACGGACACATCCTTCAACAAATCTCCGTGACCGCAAACCTGCGCAGTACTTTCATCCCCAGCCACTTATTCTGGCAGTGACCCTTCAACTAAAGTACTCGCTGTGCGGAGGGAAAGAAACACCACATTTTACTGTGCTTGTAATCTGGCATTCCCTTATACCAAGGAAAAAAAAAAAGTGGTGAAAAATTATTCCGTATCAGTTTCATTTAATTAATTTAAGGTTTGACAGATCACCATTTCCCTCTCTGCTGTTTCTTTTCCTCTGACTCAAGAAGCCCAAGTCTATTTAGTACTGCATCCCATTTGTACTGCTGGAGGAAGAAAACAAAAAGCAAAACAAAAAATTACCTTCTAGTTTTAAGAGGATTGTTCAAATTGTGTTACCAGAACTATACAACGTGCATGTCCATGTATAATGAGTGTGTACAGCTGCATAATCACATTTTTAAAAAACTTATAATCACTTTACAGAATGCTGCTTCAAAATTGGCTCCGACTTATTTCAGATTGTGCTCACTGTAAGAAGGGAAGTGCTGCCCCTCCTCTCCTCTTACTGTTCCTATGGTCTCACCATAGCTAGAACTACTGAAAACCCAGGAGTTTTTATAGAGTTAGTTTTCAACCAGATTAGCAAACAAATCCAACCTTCCACCTGGCTATGATTACACAAATACAAAAGTGACAGGGGAAACACACAGCCAAAGGGAAGAGAGAGAGAGAAAAAAAAAAAGGTTTAAAACACCTTAATCAGATAGGTGCAATCTACAGTTGGAGCTTCACAGCAAAGAGCTGTTTGGAAAACTATCTGAGATCTCCCCAAATGTTAATACCTCATTTAGAGCCTATTACTGTTTTTCCTCTGTCTGAATTAAATTACATTGCACTTACTGTACTTCATCTGATATTTTATCATCCAGGCATTCGGTACTGCTACAGCCAGTTTACAACACCTCTATCAGCTGCAAGTTTCACCACCTCAGCATCCACTCCCCTTTCCACACTATTTCCACACACACAGAGCAGAACAGGCCCCGTCACTTGCTTCCAGCAGGGCTGTTGGCAACTCTCTGCCGCAGGGATACCTCCCGTTTCCTTCCTGGGAGCAGAGATCTGGCCAGTGCCTTCCAGATGTGTCTCGCCAGTGCTGAGCTGAAGGGCANGAAGAAAACAAAAAGCAAAACAAAAAATTACCTTCTAGTTTTAAGAGGATTGTTCAAATTGTGTTACCAGAACTATACAACGTGCATGTCCATGTATAATGAGGGTGTACAGCTGCATAATCACATTTTTAAAAAACTTATAATCACTTTACAGAATGCTGCTTCAAAATTGGCTCCGACTTATTTCAGATTGTGCTCACTGTAAGAAGGGAAGTGCTGCCCCTCCTCTCCTCTTACTGTTCCTATGGTCTCACCATAGCTAGAACTACTGAAAACCCAGGAGTTTTTATAGAGTTAGTTTTCAACCAGATTAGCAAACAAATCCAACCTTCCACCTGGCTATGATTACACAAATACAAAAGTGACAGGGGAAACACACAGCCAAAGGGAAGAGAGAGAGAGAAAAAAAAAAAGGTTTAAAACACCTTAATCAGATAGGTGCAATCTACAGTTGGAGCTTCACAGCAAAGAGCTGTTTGGAAAACTATCTGAGATCTCCCCAAATGTTAATACCTCATTTAGAGCCTATTACTGTTTTTCCTCTGTCTGAATTAAATTACATTGCACTTACTGTACTTCATCTGATATTTTATCATCCAGGCATTCGGTACTGCTACAGCCAGTTTACAACACCTCTATCAGCTGCAAGTTTCACCACCTCAGCATCCACTCCCCTTTCCACACTATTTCCACACACACAGAGCAGAACAGGCCCCGTCACTTGCTTCCAGCAGGGCTGTTGGCAACTCTCTGCCGCAGGGATACCTCCCGTTTCCTTCCTGGGAGCAGAGATCTGGCCAGTGCCTTCCAGATGTGTCTCGCCAGTGCTGAGCTGAAGGGCATCATCACTTCCCTCAACCTACCACAGCCCAGGATGCTGCTGGCTTTCCTTGCCGCAAGGGCGCATTTGCTGGCTCATGTTCAACTTGTTGTCCAGTGAGACCCTCACATCCTTTTCCATAAAGCTGCTTTTCAGGCTAGTCAGTCCCCAGTCTGTACCAGTACATGGGGTTATTTCTCCCCAGTTGGAAGGCTTTGCATTTCCTATTGCTGAGCTTCACGAGGTTCCTCTCTGCTCACTTCCCCAGTCCATCCAGGTCCCTTCGAGCGGCTGCGCAACCACTTGGCCTATCAAACACTCCTCCCAGTTCTGCATCACCTACAGTCTTGCTGAGGGTGCGCTCTCTCCCATCACCCAGGTCACTTAGGAAGATGTCACGCCGTACCTGAACCCAGCACGGACCCCTGGGGCACACTGCTAGAGATCGGTCTCCCAGCTGGATTTCAGGCTGCTGATCACAACTCTCTGAATCTGGTAGTTCATCCAGTTTTCAGTCTATCTCATTGTCCATTTGACTAGTCTGTGCTTCGTCGGTTTGTTGATGAGGATGTTACAAGAGACACTGTCAAAAGCCTTATGGACGTCAAGATAAACAACATCCGCTGCTCTCCACTCATTCACTGAGCTAGTCATTTCATTGCAGGAGGCTATCAGACACCCACCAACACCACCCGTGCTGACCTGCTGCTAATCCTCACCCATAAGCTCTCAACTGGCTCCTCACCCACCCAAGAGGCTGAGCTCCATGCATTCCTACAGCTCTCACAAAAACCCCACAACACCCTGCACCCTTCGCCACCCCAGCCTGTCCGTCCTGGAGAGCCCATAACCAACCCTCACGCCGACACTCCAGCCAGGTCAGCTGTCCCACCACATCTCTGCGATCTCAACAAGACCGCAGCCATGCGACTGCATGCAGACCTCCGATTCCTCCCGTTTGTGCCGAGTCTTTTCCACAACGTACAGCAGACAAGAGTCGAATCCAAATAATTGAAGTATTAAATGTAGACTGTGCGGAGGGAAACTTCATATCGGCTACACTTCAATAGCCTGAAACCTCATTTCACAGTATGAAAAAGTCAGATACTATAGAAAAAAGTCAAAAGTGACAGTGGAACAATAACTGCTTGCGGAAAGGAAACATGGATAGGTATGGAAGAGGTGCTACGTAGTTATATACAGAGAGAGGAGATACACAGTTCTGTCGCTCCTAGCCCCAGGCATGATAGCCTGTTAAGAGGAGGGCTCTGGTGAAAGACCAGTCCTATCTCTGCCCACTGCACTGCAAGGCTCAAACCCAGCAAGCCTTCCTCCCCACGCCACTCCTCCTCTGCCCACGCTCCCTCTGACCTGAGCCCACCCACGACCCTGCCCAAGCCCCATTTCTGCTCTTTAAATCCTCAGAAGACCCTACCATTCGTATCTGCACCACACCCACAGCTGCTCTTCTCACTGAAAGTCACCTGAAGGAGCATTATTTTACCTTCTGTTGTTCCAAGTACACATAGTAAAAAATATCTTCCTGTAAACAATTATGTGTTCCAAAACCAGATAACACGCTGCAAATTATATTCAACATTTCTGAAACCATGACATTTACAACCTCAAACTTGAAAATTTTGGCTAAAATTCTTTGAAGCTAGAGCCACCTTAGTTGGTATCTCTTTACAGAGCAAAGATCATCATAGGCTCTTAAACTACCTAAATCGCCATTTACATCAGCACTCAAACCAACCTCTGCTCAAAGACCTGCTCAGCCATAAGTAAATCTCAGTACCAACAGGTAGCTGACGAACACCAACATCATCAAAACAATACAAAGAAAAAACACACCTAAGAAAATGTAAAATTACACATTTTTTATAAACTTGCTTAATGGTTTATAGAGACCTTTTCTAACTAAAAGGGTTTAACATTTTAAGATACTGGATAAAAACACACTGTAGATGTATACTTAAATGTATTTAACATGCATCACAGTCTCAAGTAGCTCCTGGTTATTGGGATGTAGGAAGAAGCTTCCACAGACAGAGCGGTGTAATTCCACAGTTGTCTGCTGCAGACTGTCTTGCACTTTCCTCTGAAGCAATACCGCTGGCCACTGTTGGGAGCAAAACACTTGAGGCTGGTTTCTCATTTGTAACATTCTTTTCTCGCTAGCGTGCCTTCATTTTATACACTTTTATTTGGTTATATTTCCTGTAGCCACCCTCACCTCTGAAATTAAGTCAGCAGAAATTAAAAGATACTCATAAAGAACCACCAAGAAAGAAAAATCACAGCATTTCATTGCAACGAACAACCATACACGCTGCAGATGCTTAAGGACAAAGAAGGAAATTCTTCTATCAGCTCACCAGCTCTTCCCTCCGCTTTTATTCTTCCCCCCGTCCCAGGTTTTAAGACTATTACCGAAAAGTATTACAAAGAGATGTAAATATTACACAACAGCATTTGAAACTTTGAGAAAAAGTTGACTAATGCCATTTCTGCAGCAGAACCTCTGGCTAAGGAATGCACAGCTGCTGAGCAGATGTATAATTTCAGCATTTAGATTCCATTATTTCAAGGCTGAATTTTTTTTTTACTAGATGTTTTCAGATTTTCTATTTCCATCTGTTTTTTGACCTCCCTCAGTTTAGTCCCCTCCTCTCTGTTTTAGTTCGTTATGCCAAAATAATTTTCTAAATTAGAAACATCTCTACATTTAAAAACTTGTGAATTTGAAGAGAGGTGAGGGAGTGAAGCAGGGCCAGGGGTAGAACAAAAACAGACAGTTCAACAGAGGCTCAGGTTTGAATAAAAACCGTCCTGTCTGGGTTGGGTTTTATTTCGCAGTTCCTGGTTTAACCCCAATTGGCGACTCTCTCACTGCATTCCTTCCATGAAATTTTAAGAGCAGGAAACTGAAGAATATCAGCTATATGGGAATGTTCCTACATTTCACCACAGCCCTCTGCCCTAAATTCTGAGTAGGATGATGTTCCAGGTTTTGATTCTTTCATTAGAGTCATAGAGTCAGATTAAATTAATTCTAGTTGTAAGCTTAAAAAACAGTATTAACTCACCATGTACCAAAAGCTTTATAAAAAATGTAAACCAGTATCAGTGGCTGTCAACTTCCATCAATTCAGTAAAGAATCGACTAACGCAAAAAATATTAAATATAAATTTTAAACAGAGTTAGCATTGTTCAAAAAAATTTCAATTCATCTAAGCAAAGTAGAACACTAGGGCATACAATACTGTCTATCTTAAACATCAGTCCACACAATGAGTTTTAAAGAAGAATTATCACTAGTAGGATCACTGGTTCAGCTCAGCAAATGCGACAAATTGGCTGTAAAACGTATTGATTTTTATTCAATTTTAAGCTTACAATAGTAGCTTGCCTGGGTGAGGAAGGACACAATCTTCAATCCTAATAAATGGCATACACTTCAGAACACTCCTGCAGAAAATTTTCTACAGGATATTTTCACCAAAAAAAAGATAAAACTGTTATGAACTAGTAACTATAGGGGACAAAATTAGAAAAAGTACATCAGTACATAAAAAAACAAAAAAGCACTTTTTCATTCTGTGAGATGTATTGTTTGCTTTGCCTCGGAGAAAGACCTTCAAAACAAGTTTTAAATAAAACACTTTAAAGCAATACAAATAAAATTCCTAATAAAACTTTCTGTATCCTCTATCATCAGGGACATTTCTGCTTAGTATTCAGTACCACTACTGAATTTTTTTTATTATTGCTAAAATCCCTCCAATAATCTGAACAGAAGGTAGTCCATGCTTTGGGTGTTGAGTCAAAGAAAAATGGCTGCACCTCATTAGCTTTCAGAGCAGAATATTAATTCTCTGCATAAGTGAAATCTCTGACGACTTTGACCCTCCAGAAGTCATTTGGGCTCTACTCACTGATTTCCAGTCAAGTCTGGGATCAGGCTTTCGCAGAGGAAGTCTAAAGGCCTATGAACATTTCTAGTTTTGGGTTTTTTTTTCAAATCAAGAAAAAGTTGTTAATAATTAACACTATAAAGACGAGAGACTTAAGGAAAACCAAATTTAGACCATTTCAACAGCTGCAGCGATGAAAAGGAAATTGCTTCCACAAACCAGGTCTGTATCCTGGTATATATCTTCTGAGACTTTCTTTGATATTTCTCCGACTTATCTCTGCTACATCTGCTTGTATTTTTATCAGCCAAAACACTTTTGACACTTTTCTCTTTAAGATGGTGAACTGAGGGAATACAGACACAAAGAATTGCTAGTTGTTTCCATGTTTTATGCTAATAAAGCTGACTGAAGCCATCATGTAAAGCAATTATCTGAAGAGACACTGAAAAAATGTGATTTCAAATTTTTATGGAAAGCACTGCTGCTGTTATAACACGATGCAAATTAAGGTACTGTACCACAGAGCTAAGGTGGTAATACTGATATTTATTTATTTTTACACACCAACAACTTGTCACTTAGTGAAATTACGTTTAAACCTACTACTGCTTTCCTCTCTATCTGGGGAAATTCTATTTTGAGGGAAAAATGAGTATCAGAGCATTCAGCCACTTGCTGCAGGTATGCACCCCACGAACTACTACCACACAGATTTTGTTTTACCAGACCCTTTTAGAATGCTTAAATGAAGTTCATACCTTCATACTACTCAGAACACCTTTCCCACCCCTCAAGGCTGATGACTCGCAGGACGAGCTCCATCAAGTTAATCACTTTCACTGTAACAGATGTCACTACAGAAATTCTGAAGTGGTAACACCTTAAATAAGGCTTTGCTGTTGCTTCTCCTTTTGTGGCGCATATAGAATCTACGAATATTATCACAATCACGAACTACAGATTATTTTCCTGCTTTAATACTTATTTTGAATTTTATTAACCAGATCATCATAAAACGTCAAGCTTAACTGAAACGCACAGAATTCAAATGAAACAGGAAGGCAACTGTAAGACACCCATTAGAAAAGTGGCAAGGAATAAAACTACCTAGATTATAAATCTGAAACAGAACCACCATATTTTCCATACCATTTGTGTTCAGCTGAAACAACGGCGTCAAAACCAGAAACTCACGCATCTTATCTCTATCACAACACGAACAAAATTCTTGGCCTTTTCAATACTTCAAACGCACTATGACCAAAAACGCTGCAGTGTTATAAACCTGCCACAATGAATTTCAAAATCTCTATTGAGGATATATTGAAGACCAGTAGAATAATTGTTTTGCTATTTTTTTTGGCAGGGGGCGGGAGGGAGAGGGTGTGCAGAAAATACACCTAATATGGTCTGTAAATGCAGCCAGTAAGGTGCTGGGGAGCCAATTCACAACAAAGATCATTCTGGCAAGTTGGCAGCTTGTCCCCTAGTTGACTGCCTGGTCAGCTGTGGGCCAGCTATTTGTTTGTACCAAACTAAACCTCTTGAGGATTACATACCCAGAGTTCAAAGTACTGAGCAGATGTTTCTTGGCTGAATCCCTCACAAAATGGCTCTTCCATATATCTTCTCAATAAGAGCATTCAGAATGCCAAAATGTTCTCTGTACAATGAAGACAAATGAGGTGACTATTTCATATTTTTGCCCAATTTCAAGGACCACCTATTCCAGTCTCTGTATTATTGCTAAAAGGACATGATATAGCAGGTTAAATCTTGTTTGTTTTCACTTTTAAACATTTTGCAGAATATGTAAAACTACTTTATGTCTGAGAGTATCAAACCCCCAACAGGCTTCACAGCAACTTTTAAGGGATTGCAAGAAAACCAGGCAGAAATAAATTCCTTGCTTTCCCTTCAAAGCACTAACCACCGTGGAAGGCACAGAAAACATCACTGCGACTGGGGACCAGCAGCAGCAGTGTGGTGGGGCGACTGCAGAGGGTTCTGCAGATCTTGTCCAAGAAAGGACAAAGTGGAACCACTAAATCAGCAGCAGCGAAAGTAAAAGTTTGCTGTCAGGCCACCAAGCACGTGCACTCTGTGCCCGCCCCCTAGTCCTACATTTTGGGAATATTAACAAGTGAAACAAGGCTCTATCTAAGTACTCCATCTGCGCCCACATACAACTACCCCAATGTGATGTACCTTTAAATTACTGAGTTGCTTCTGTCATTTATTTACAGATGACCATAAGGCAAGCGAAGAAAACCCCGGGCACTGTAGATGTGCCCTCTTTTTACTGAGGAACCAAGAAATCCCAGACACTTTCCCAGATATCCAGATAGAAAAGACAGATCTTCAACTGATGTTTGACATAAGCAAGGGAGAAACACACACATCTGTAACACTCTCCGCCACGTACTGTCTGGTCTTATTCATCCATCCCCACTTTTCAGCAATTTACCAAAGAAGTCACTGCAGCTCCACGTGTCAGAACCTTACCTGCTCTTGGGAAGCGATACTGGCCTCATCAGAAAAGTCACCAGCCACAGCAACAAACAAAAAGGAAAAGGAGGGGTGGTTTTTTTTCTTTGGTTTGTTTGCTTTTAAGGGCTTTGGAGAAGGTGGGTTTGTTTCACTTGGAAAGCCTGGCTTTACCAAAATTAGTGCAAGTACTAGTACCTGTTCCTTGATCCTTTCTGTGAAGGGGATGTCCTCAGATCCTCCTATCTACAGGTTTGTGCCCCACTATGTCTTGGAAAGCTGTAGAGTTCTTAGTTACACTGACTGATGCACAATTTAAGAAAGATTCCATTAATTCAGAGTTATTTAATACCACTGTTTTAAATTTTTTTTTCTTTTAGAATACGAATATAGCCTGCACTGATTTATCATTAAATTTAACAATTTAATGACTATTTGACAAGTCCTTCCCTACTTTTTTTTTTTAATATTCCATAGCCACAGAATCTGTATACCGCTTCTTGGAGAACAAATAAAACATCATCATCATCCCTAATTTTGAACCAAGAAAAAAAAAGATAATAAATAATTTTTCCTTTGAAAAAAATCAATTTATCCATCAAATGCTTGCCTTTCAGGACTCTTAAGTCCATACAACAGTAATGCTCATCTATGGCAAACACGTGTCCATTTTGAAAGAAGTTAGCAGACTTTGTTTACTGCCCATCTGAACAAGCACCTCATTCAACCCCAAACACGATCAAAATATTGTTAGCCCTGACTTGAAGTAGTTTAATAAATACATCAGCTACTACAAAGAATAAAGTTAATTGCTTTGGTTACATCACTTGCACTTTAGATCCTCAATTCCTGAATGCTGGTACCCAACAAAAAGCACATATGTCATTTACACACTCTACTATATCCAGTATTTTTAATTCTCATAAAGCACACGATTCTCACTGCAAGGATCTTGCAGAGCGGTCTCAAAAACATTGGGATTTGGGTCCCATACATCAACTTCTAAGAAACTCCATGCACTAGCTACATACTGTTTCAGTAAATACATATTTGACCAGTGAATTCCAAGTAACACGCTATTTCAGGCTTGCAATTTACCAAGAGCTTTCTTTCGAACAGGGGATGGACCAGATAACACCCAGAGGTCCCTTTCAAACCTAAATTACTTCACAATTAAAGAAAATAAAAATAAGCAATTCTGATCCAGCCACGTATATTCATTGTCCCTGGAACAGAGCAGCCAGCGGGACATACTTAGGACTACCAGCTCAATCTTGCAGCTGTGGGAGAAGATCCTCCGCAAAGTTTCAGACTAGAACTGAAAGCCTACCAAGTTGTACGTCTCTATAAAATACATGTAAAATACAGACGCACTCACAGAATAAACGAAACACGGTGAATAACCTGAGAAAAAGTTACAAAAGGGACAAAAGTACAAGAACAAAGGACAAATACATTGCCAGCAAGAATTTTAGCCAGACTGCTACAAATGCCACAACATGGGGTATTTCTGGCTACGGACTTGCTATCAAGTATCTGAATATAAATTGCCCTCACGTAACTTTTTTTTATTCCAGGACTAGGTTCTACTACAAATCAGGCAACTTTTCCAATCCAGTAGAGTCTTCCTCATCTACAAAAAGAGCTTCCCTATTCCCACAGACAACAGGCCTAAACAATTCCTAGGACGCTAAACTTGATAAAAGAACTCAAAAATAATTACCTGTCCACAGAGAACAAAAAATGTAAATTAGAACTGGAGTCAATTTACACTGGGGAGAATCATCATCCAGCCTTCGATGCAAAGTGACAGGCGACCGCTGAATGGAAATACCACTACTCACTACCATTCCCTGCTGCTGAATTCACTCTTAATTTTACCGAAAAAAAAAAAAATTAAAAAAAAAAGCAGAAGGTGACTGATTGAAGAGCTGTTCATGTCTTTAAAGGCTCCTCAATAGGTTCTGTAATCAGTTACGAGAACACGGTGCTTAATCAGTACTCAGCAGTACAACCTTCTGCTGCCGAGGTACGTGCGACGACTTGGGTGCATTGTTCCCTTCGGACAGACTTTTCCTTTCGGGGCAGGAGACCGGGAAGGCCGGCGCAGGGCTTTGTTGGAAGCTGGCACAGAAAGGGAGGCGAAGCACCTTATCCCCCGCACCCTGCCCACCCCCGGCGCTGCCGCTCGCTCGGGCTGGGGCTGCTCGGCACCGAGCCCGGCATTACAACACCAGGGGCGCCGACGCGGGGGGAGGAAGGGAAGGGAAGGGAAGGGAAGAAGGAGGAAGGGAGGGATGGAAGGAGGCAGCGCACGGCGAGCGAAGGCGGCGCGGTTTGCGCGGCCCCACCGCCGGCCCCCCCCCGTCCCACGCAGGAAACCGCCGGCCCCGCGG
>VZTS01019487.1:51544-77721 GCA_013400795.1 Pluvianellus socialis
AAAAAAACACCCCCCCCCCCAAACCCCCGCGGCGCCCGCCGTCCTCCCCCGCCTTTCCATCAACACGTGCCGTGGGCGGGAGGGCTGGCGGGGCACCCCGGGAAGGAAAAGTTGGCCGGGAGGAACTCGCCGGGCCTGCTTTTCCTCCCCCGGAGTCCCTCCTCGGGCGGCAGCGCAGGCCGCAGCCAGCCGCCGCCTGAGCCAGCTTGTCGCGGGGCTGCCGGCCCCGGCACCCAGACGTTATCGTACCCCGCCGCCCAGAAGGGCCTTCCCCGTCAGGAAGGTGGGGGAGCTCCCCTGGGAAAGGCCGGGAAGGCGCGAGGGCAGAAAGGCGGCCATGGAGGTGCGGAGGCAGGGCTGGCCGCCAAGAGGGAGAAGCGGCGGCCGAGGCTGGATGTGGCTGCGGGGCCTGGGACGCTCCGTCCAGGTGCTGGTGGAGTTGGCGCCACGGAGAATGGACGAGCCGCCGGGATCTGTGGAGTAGGTGGGGTGGAGGATGCCCGTAGCGGCGCTGGTGGGAATTAAAGGGGGCCTGTGCGCGAGCTGGGGTGGGCGACGAGCAGGGAAAAATGGGGGCCTCAAGCAGGCCTTTTAGCTTTGGGAAAAACAGTTCCAAAAAGGTTGACGTTGCAGTGCCGTATGAGGGATGGAGTTCCATCGCAAAGGATGGAATCGCCTGTTTGCTTTTTTTCCATTTCCCGTATCTCTAAATAAATAAGCTCGGTTAGTTAGATTGGCATACATTACAGCTTGTGCAGTAAGCTGCTGTGCTGGCTGATAAGGTTGCTGAAGGCCATGATTTGCATTGCATTTCCGAGCTCTTCATCATTAGGGCAAATTAGCAAAGTAATAATTTGTCTGTCTGTCTTCAAGTGAGGGCTCCCAGCAGCAGTGCAGAAGGAGCTCTAATGACGGTATGTCATATGACGAGGAGGAGACTGCACGGTTCCCACCTGGTTTTAGTCCTTCACTCAACGAAGCGGCAGCCGTTGCGCTGTTGACGTGGTCTTGCCTTTCCCTTGTCCTGTCGCTTGGTTATTCTGCGTCGAGAACTTTGTACGCAAAGCCAACTGTGAGAGGAGATGGAAGATCATATGGATCATACGAACCTACTCAGTTTCCCGTTGCTGCGGACCAAAACGCCCTTTTGGGCTTCAGGACGCACCAGCAATTGCTAGTGTCGAGATGCCTGCCCAGATAAACTCTTTCTAGAGAATAACCGATTGGGAAGCAATCTTACTTAACGGTGCCAAATAGCCACGTGTGCGTATGCTGTGGGAAACACAGGCTTGCTTATTTTGTTGACCTCTCCACAATCTGGCTCTATTTTTGCACGCTAGTATCAGATAGGACTTGTAAATGTTGTGTACCCCACTCCGGAGCGGTCACCTCTGAATGTGGGATGAGAGCACTGGCTCTGCGATGTTGCTCACATGCATGCGACCCACAGATTGTTAGGCGAGTGCTTAGCTTGCGTGCTATCCTATAGAGCGAAACTAAAGAGGAAGTATAGTTTCAAACCTATCAACTTCACAGACTCCTTTAAAGTGTAGGCAGCTAAAGGCACACCTAGTAAGTGTAGGTGGCCAGCTACTACGGTGATAGGCATTTAAAAATACAGGTCTTGCCTTACTAGACTTCTTGAAAATTTTTTCCGATGACCATCATCCAGAAAAATCTGTCAGTGTCCAAAACAAAGACAGCCTGCAAGAAAGGCAAAATCACAGCTTTCATGCCAAGCAATACAGAACTTGTATGCTTATGTTTATAATTTCAAAGGAAAATATGAGTCCGCTGTTCTTCCACTCTGTCTACTATCAGATTATAGCAACAGAATAGACACTCAATATGGAAGAAGAATGCAACATGCGTGTGTGTGCTCCCAACCAGAACTAAAGCTGTTAGAGCTAGCATCTCTTCAAGCAATAATCTGTGTGGTAATACAGTCCTGTGCTTTTCAGATGTTGGATGTCGCTTTAAATCCGGTACACGCGAATTTACCAAAAGCCACCAGTCTTGACATTTATTTGAGCTGTTGTGTGGAATGGATCAGCTGTTTTCATCCAGTTCCTGGTGAGTAAATTTGCACATCGCAGAAATTGCCGTCTCAGCAAGTACTGCTCAAGGCACTCGGGCACTGAAGGTACCACAAGTGATTATAGTCCCTGTCAGGTCAGAAATAGTGTTGCTGAGGATGAAGTTTGCATTGCCATGGGCAATGTGCCTATTCTCTGCCTAAACGAGCACCGTGTAAACACTCGTCTTAATCACAGAATAAAGTCAGTAAAAGTAAACTACATCATAATAATATTGGGGCTGCAGGAGACAGAACTGAATCTTGATCTAAAACGATGAATCGTAACAACCTTAGAAAGCATTTAGGTTGTGATGGGTGTCTGATGAAACATCATATGAAAAGTACTGGTGTCTTTCAAAACAGTGCAGCACTTACAAGATGTTTCCAGTTTCATACAGGTATAAAATGTCATTTTCGAAGCATACAGATTTACAACAAAAGTATGAAACGACGTGAGGAGACTGAAATTCCTTATTTACAATCATACCGCGGTCTGTGTGTGAAATGGGGGCTGTTGACCAGTCCTGACATGTGAGATGTTCAACCTGACGATGGAAGAGTTCTCTTGACACCCTGCCTGAAGAACTCAATTGTGTTTCCCCAGTTGAAAGTAACTGTGGAAATTTAACCTAAGATTTTTGTCAAGTAAACCACAAAGAATCAAACCTGGTTTGTTTTGCGTTGTTTACCTTGCAGGATAGGTAGAGAGAGATACCTATTTAAACCAGAAGGTGAATACTTTAGGTGACTGGTGCTCAGAAAGACAGAGGGTTCCAGTGAGCTAGTGAGCAGTAACAGATGTCTCACCCGGTGAAGATTTTAGGAATCTGCAAAAACTCGGACACATGAGGATTTGGTAGCATGATGTATTTATTTTGTTAATTGAGCAATACTCAAAGACACTGCAGTCTGAAAATCTGAAAATAAACATAACTTCATTTGACATTTGGCCGGGATGGGATGCGGGATTCCAACATGAAATATGGAAGAAGCAGTTCAAGACTGACTGTCATGATGAAGAGAGCTGTATTTAAAAAAAAATTAAATCATGAATTGGATAGTCTTCCAGCTGCTTTCTTTGTCATTTCCTTTCCAGGAATTTCGTATTAGTTCTTAGAATCACTTGGGAACTGCAAATCTTAAATATCAAAAGATCTTTAAGAACAAAGAGGTATATATAGAGAGAAGGTCATCCATGTGATAGGACTTTATCTTTGTAGATCCTTCTTCCCTTCGGTCTCTGGAATTCATATGCCTTAAATCTGCGGTACAAATATGTTTTTGAAAACTGTTTGCAATTAGATGAGTACTTCTCTGTTACTGTTACCAAAATAAATATTCCATGTTACATATTAAAAGAATACTGCCCTTCAGCCAGGGACACAATCTTTTTCACTTAAAATGACGGGAATTTGGCTTTGTCTTTTTTCAGCTTATTTTGCTTCAAATCACATTCTTTTGATTATAAAATCATTCAGTGCTCTGTCACTGAGAAATGTCACGGATTTCATTAACTGTTTTAAACGTAAGCATAATTAATTCAATAAGACAGAATGAAATCTGCGAAGAAAGGTGTTTTTTAAAAAAAATTCTGCTAGTGAAGCGCTGATAGTAAAAAGGCAAAAGTATTCATCCGCACCGCAAGCCCTGGCCAACCTCCTTTCCACCGCGCGTGCTGTGGGACCGAGCACAGCGCAGCACTGGAGAGCACTGTGGAGGTACGCCAGAGAATAACGGCTCAATGTGCAGAGCACAGGCACAAGGAAACAGGAAACTCTTCCCACAACTTCAGCCCTTGGTGGATTTCGGGGTTACTTCTGGCCTTGTGCAGACCTCGTGCAGGTGGGTAGGGAGGAAGGAGAATATAATGATGATACCTCTCATGTGCCTTAGGCAGCTGCTGCAGGACGTGAACCGATGCTTGTGTAGTAGGGAACCCTGTTGCCTCTTGCAAAGGGCTGTAGTAGTGGGAGCGCTTTGCCTGGTGTACAAGTGCTCTGGGAGACATTTTGCCAGTCAAGAATCAAACTTTCTATTGCTTTTCCTGTTTTTTCTTTCTGTGCCTAGTTGAGCTGTATGTTTCTGTTTTTATGGATTCCCAGGTACAAAAACTATATTGCAGTCTTTTCACCAGGCCATAATAAACCCTGAGTCAACTCTCCTTATAAATACAAATAAACATTTCAAATTATTTTGGTTTTCTTAAAGCCTTACACGGACAAATATTTGGAGGCTCAGCAGAGGCTTCACCTGGGTGCTTCACTCACATCAGTTTGTTTGGAGAATTAGTAATATGTTTTTCCCTAGATGCATGCAAATAAAATCTTGCAAGTCTTCATTTCCTCTGCGAAGATTAAGTATTTAGAGTTAGACTCTAGTGCTGATTTTAAAATTTGTATTCTGAATTAACTATCAGTCTGCAGTGGCGAATGATCTACAGGGAAGTTTTAATTATTAGCTTCTCTCTAAGAATGGGTATATCTAAGACACGTTTGCATTCCTTCACCTTTTATTATAAGATGTATTTGTTAGTTTCTTTTACAAGTTTGAATAATCCTCAGATCCAAACCCACGTTGTATTAACATTTCTCCCCCTCTAGCCTTTGTAACAAAAAATTCACGTCCTGGTAACAATACTTTGCAGCAACAGAAACTGAACCAATGCTGAAAGAGGAAATGTTTTTTAAACCTGCTGTTAAACAAGGAGAATTCTTTTCAATACAGAGAATTGCTGTCTTGGTGTGTATAACAGCTTTGTCCTCAAGAGGCATGGATTCAAGTGGATGTGTTTCTGGCAGCTATAGTGGGTAGTCTAGAGAGCTACAAAGATGGACATTTATGAGACTAAAAATGCTATGTTCTTTCAAGCTTCTTAGAATGAAACAGATCTGAATCCTGTACAAAAGAAATGAACCAAATAATTTCAATTAATCAAATCCTTATTTTTTTTTCTCGGTCTAAATATATCTTTAACCATGAATGCATTGCTCTTAAATAAGAACAAATACGGAAAAATACTCCCGTTCTCCCCTTTTTTTCACATTCTAGCAAAATGAAAATAGTAAAGGTCTGCTAAATTAATAATAAGAAAAGGATATGCTTGCGTTTCAGTCACAGCAGTCAGCTAATATGTCTGAAAATACGTAATGAAGTTAAAGGCATAGCAATAAAGCTTTTCTCCCTTAGTCTGTGAAACACTTGAATATGTATTAGAACTGAAACTTGAACAAATTAAAGAAATGCGGACAACTAAGAGCAAATCCTGAGAAATAGTCTATAACTTCCTTTGCTTGCTTCCAATGAGAAATTGGCCTGTGTCTGCACATCTCCGGATTTGGCAGCTATACCTAATTCAGTTTAAACTCCCACTGGCATCAGCAAAAAATTACCTGATTAGGGATGCAGGATTGGATCTAAGATAATAGCATATTAAAATTCCACTGAAAATTCAAAAGCTACTAATGGAATTAAATCCCCAAAATATAAAACGTTCAAAGCAGTTGAACAGTTCTCAGTGTACATACTCAAAATGCTAAACAATAGCAGCTATTGCATGTGTGACCATCAGGAAACACAGCTGTGCTTCTTTGTGTTACAATTAATTACTTCCGTTGTATATAAAATTGAAAGTATTGGTACTCTGGGGCGGAAAAAGGATATCCTGATACACTGCTCCTATTTCCTTACCCAGGCTTATTACTGAATGTTTCACCATTAATTCAGTTACAATGAATTCTCCTGCGATGAATAAAGGAAGGGTAGATTGGGTGGTTAATTGCTATGCTAAAAGCTACTTTTTCTTTGCATTTTTACTCTCCTACATGTTTATCTCATTTTACTCCTTTCACATGTGCCTTCTTTGATAGCAATTTTTCACTTTTAAGGAGTTGCACTTTATAATGAAAGTCTAAAATAAACATTTACTTAACTATCCTTTGACTTCAAGGTTGTTGTAATAATTCTGTGTATGTGTGTTGTGAGATCAGAGAAAGAAGAAAACTTTGTCACTGTCCTTTAAAGGAATGAGTAAAGTCTTCTCAGCTTAAATATCTGTGGCCAGGTTCTCTGAAGCTAGCGCACGCAGATAAAATATATACCTTTCTGTGCCAGTGAATTTCTCTAAGCTGGAGAGGGATGAGTATTCTTATCCAGAGTTAGGGAGGAGTAGTAACAGCCCAGCATTGCTCTGTTATGCATTCTTTTTTTTTTTTTTTTTTGGGTAAGAATTACATAGGAGCAAAAACTGAGGTTCTACTAAAGAGTGCAAATCTGGACCTGAAGTATATACGCTGCCTCCAGATTTTACCATCTACTTTTTAATAACACTGACTCTTTCTTTCTAGAGAACTGAACAGAGAGCAGCTTCTGTGACTGCGTAGGATATCCATGAAGTCTTCAACAACCACTAGCCACGTAAGTCTATAAAAGTTGGATAATGTGTTATGCGTTTGCTACTAAGAATTTAATCTCTCAGGATGCTCCCCCTAATCTAAAAGTTTGTGGTTGTGTGCACAGGTGGAATTAACACCACCAGACTGTTTCCGATCCATTGTAAGATGTGTAACACAAAGCTGAGTAAGAGACATGGGGGAAATGTGGAATCCTTCAACGTGAGCACAAATAAATTCTGCCAAATGAACTGAAATCTTTGCAAGTTGCAATTCGGTCTAGTTGGTGTCATAACGAAGTAACAGAAGAATGGCAACTCAGAAAAGCTGCCGTTCCAGAAACTGGTTTACATAATGCAGATGGCTGAAAATCCTCCTTCACATAAAATACAGCCCTATTCTCCTTTTGCTGCAGCAGCTGGCACTGGGAATGGAGTCACAAAGGATAACTGTGCTCTGTCATTATTTCGTACCAACACAGTTTAGATTCAGGTATGCTAAATTTGATATGAAAGCTAGAACCTGAATCTCCCTGGCTAGCACTATCACATTTCTTGCAAGGATTTTTTGGCCAAAAGTATGTGCAGTGTAGCATAGACGCTGTGTAGTAAAGCAGAAACTTCCAATTAGTGTCATATATATTGTGTATCCACAATAAATCTCAGTTAAATCTGGTATTTCCAGGATGCAGGAGGCTGGCTGAATACACTCACGCTGATGGCACAGCACATTATATTACTTTTTAGCCCATGTTGTTACACGGTTTACAAGCATGTGTAACAGTAAGTCTGGTCAGGCTTCCACATGTGCAGAAATCATAGGGAAATTTATGATGTCCTCAGAATCAGCACCGGTAAAAATTTCCAGGAAGAAAAAGAAAATGAGTCAGGGAACATGCAGGCCTACCAGTGGCATTGGGTACTGCAGAAGAACATTTAGTTGTAAAGGATATATAGTTGGTCTTTCTTTACAATGCGTAAGTAAGATTTTTATTCCTGAATTCATATTTTTTATATAAAACCAGATTTTTGAAAGCGTGCCCTTCCTTCCGCTCCCACTTCTCCAATGCTATCAGAAGTCTAGAGATGTTACCTGTAATACACAAATACCTAACTGATAATAAAAACTAGGTCTCTAGGTGCAATCAGCTTAATGCATTATTATTACGCTACATAAAGGGACTATGTAAGAATTTCAGCTCAAATACTGCAGGTATGGAACACATCCACTTAAAGGAAATCAGAGCTTCAGTACTGAGCGTTTTAATCCACATACATATTCCATGCCTGCATATATAACGCATCCAATTAACATTAAGATTTCTTTAAATCAAACTAAACCTTCATCCCAACGTTATTTCCCAGTCTACGTATGATTAGATCTTAAAATAATAAATAAAATGCTGTATATCATTCTTTTGTTCAGAAATTATATCCTTAATTATGGCTATAGATATTTATTAAACTTCCTAAAAATCCAAAACACCCACTTTAATGCACCGTAAGAATAAAACATTCTAAAAGAATAGCAAGTTTCCTAGCTTTCTTGTAGCAAGCAGTGTTCATTCCACAGGTACTGGAAGGATCTTCACCTTTGTTCAAGTCAAAGTTGTATTTTTATCTATATCTTCTAATCAGAAGAAAAATAAATAATTAATTGCATTTCAGAAAGGCCTCATCTCTTTCTAAGTAACACTACACATAGCAAAACTAAGTGGATGCAGAAGAATTTCCATAACATCCTCATCGTTAATGAAAATAATCTGAATTCTAGCAGTAGCAAGATTATTAATTATATTTTATGCATACTAATTTATTATTCCCGAACAGTTAAAATCTGGAAACTTTTAAAGGAAAATGAAGTTTTGTTCAAAAGTTTATCTTTGTTCAAAAAAAAAAAAATCATTCTGCTTTTCCTTATTACACAAAAAAGTCTTGTGACTCAGTCTGACAGTCCTTATTAGTACAACACACATTTGTTACTGTTTTCTTTTGATGTAATCTTCCTAAGAGGAGGAGGAACTGTACTTTTAACAGCTATCTAAGGGCATGTTTTATAGGCATACAGCACATAATTTATGCCTGAATATAATCTGAATCTCATCCATAACTCTCTGATTTGGCTGGGAGAACAAAGCATTTCATTGTGTATTCAATAATGGTTTCGGCAATCTTATTCACACATTCCTTCCCTTCTTAATCAACAGAAACTGGCTGAATTTAAGATTCATGATTTGGGGGGGGGGAGGCGGAAACAATGCCAAAGCCTATAGTTTTGAAACCACCATTTTCTTCAGAGCAAATCATAATCTTTTAATAAGAATCTCTTAATACAACACTTGTCAAGCTCTTTTGCACCATATCCTTTTCTAATGAACTTTGCTCTGTTCACTTTGCACCCTATTAGCTGGCACAGACCTACGCTTGTGCCTCTGTTGCTTCCACTTCCAACAGCTGAACTCTCCAGGGATCACAGTGCACAGTTTAGGAACCCCCGTCTTGTGCAAAGGTCAAAGGTCAGAACACACAGTCTGAAAACCAGCAATTTTGAACTGACAGAAAATCGCGTATTTTCATTTCATTCTTTTAAATTGTGTTTTCCCTTACGCACAACTGTGAACAGAAATTAGGGCTGTAAAATAAAATCAAAGTGCACAGTTGTGATTCCTGATGGTGTACTTTGTAATGCCATCTAAAGCCAAGTCTGTCCATTTATCTTACGTTCTTAATTAGGTTTAATGTAATTAGTTGTATCTTTAAAAATCCTGCATTCCTGAGGGGTGTGGATTAGGAATGCACAAAATGGCTGTTTTCATAAGCCACACTGTTACATGAAGATACCCTTTCATTTGGAAGTATTTCTTGGCACTAGACCTCAATGAGGACGTTTAAAACATTTTGAATACTATTTAAAGTCACTTCTGCTAAGAAATGGAAGAACACCCACCTGAACTTAGGCAATCAAACTTTGTTCTCAGATGCATCTGTGTAACCGAAGACAGAATTTACCCATTCCTTATAAAGTTACTATAAACAGAATTTGTTGACACAATAAGGTCTGTGACTATGCAAGTCTTGCTAAGTTACAACATGTACTGTTAGTACACCACATCTTTTAAGCATACTAACGTTTGTTTAAAACAGCATTATTTGGTTAATAAAACATTCAAGATGGATATACAATAAAGTTGAAACCAATGCTTTTAATTTTTATTTTCAGGTCTGAAGGAGAGAGTACAAGCTTGTGTATACTTTCTTATCAGTATTACATGGCTGAAAGCTGTCAGCTGTTCACATGCCATATTAATAATTATGCCCAAATCATAAAGCATTAACCGTATTTGCACATTGCTTTTATTACTAGACTGTTTTATTCATGTTGGCACAGATAATCCATGCAAGGTAGTTACTCACACCTCATAAACCACACTACATTCTGTTTCTGAAATTACTAGGAACTTAGGAAAATATATATCTAAAAGCAAGGGCACTTGTGGCATCAAGTCAACATGTCAACATGTTATAAAACCTAGACTTCTAATATGATCACTGCAGGCAAGAAATCACTCAGTTTCAAATTCTGATGTTTATAAATACTAAACAAATTAATATTTGCTACCAGGAGACAAGTATTGCAAACAAACATTAGCGTGCCCAGCATTAGACACTAATGAGTGTGTTCAGTGCTGTGGTCATTCACATTATTAAACATAAATACAAATAATCTTTAACAAAACATTTCACCCGAAGTACTGACCACTGAAGGACCAAAGTAAAATATTTTTCCTTGTTTTAAATTGATTTTAGAAATGTCTAATGTATAAATCCAATATAGTAAAAACTAACTTCTAAAAAAAGAAGTCATAAGAGTGGTTTTTTCCCAGATAATAAAAGCAGTCTTCTTTGGAAACATTTTATTTACTCTGTTCTGCAAAAAGAACAGAAAAAGAGAAAAAGCAGTAGCATCATTTTTGAAGCCTTTGGAAAGTTATTGAACACTTTTTAATTACAGGAAAGACTAGTCTTTTTATTTGATCATTCAGAGGTACAGTATCTTTGTTTTATTATGTAAAACCCCAAGTTAATTAGAATGAAAAGAAATATTTAGAGGAACTTAGGACTTGTCCCAAGCATCTATTACAAGACATAAAACATAAACAAGTACACATTATTCATCTTGCATATTTTTGTACAGCATTTATGTTCAGTGATAGTTGAAAGGCCCTGTTCTGAATTTTATATATATATATCTATCTATGCATCTTTCCCCCTTCCATATCACAAAGGTGACACGTGGCAGAAGAGTATCAGCAGTTGCATGGTATTCTACCCCCGTGAATGTTAAAATACTACATTATTATTCACAAATTTCTGGTTCAGATATGTGCAAAAATTGTATCTTAATATAGTTATCAAGGGCGGGTAAGTGAATTCCCTATTTTTGGACCACATTATGAAGCAGCACAAGTCAAAACAGGAAATTTATTACATGATAATCCTCAGGGTATCTCTGTTCTTCATTCAGAGATATCACTGTACTTCATATAGCGATATGTAAACTAGCTTTAATCTCACTTGCTCAGACACCAGCTGGAGTCAGGGCATGCGTTACAGTGCAGGTTATCTGTCCGAGGAAATTTTCAAGACTCTCTCAAGTTAGTACGGCTCCCACTGAAAAGGAAAATTTCAGGACTCTCTCAAGCTAGTACGGCTTCCAGGGAAGTCCGTGCTGCTGCGTTTTCGCTGCCGGCACTCCGCAAGCTAGCTCAGCTCTGCTGACATACGTTGCATTCACCTTTCTGCGGTGCTGGCTTCACATTTACTCGATTGGATCCTGTGTCCCCCCTGCTCACCCCTCCTAAACCTGCTCACGCTGTCTCTCTGGGCTACTGTGAGCTACTTGCACCCTCGTTTCTGCTTCAAGCCCTTTCCCTGACTGTAGTGAGTCATCCTGGCTATTCCCCCCTTACCCTCTCTGCCCCACCACAACTATCTAACCCGTCAGCTTGGTGGAACTCGCTCCACCTCCAACCCCAGCTTCAGTAAGGGCATCTCCTCAGTGCCTCACCTTTTCACGCTCAACCAGAGGCCCCCAGAGCCCCTATGCTCTTGCAGGTGCTCTCCCTGCTGTTATCCAGGCCTCCCTTCCCCTGCCCACGCGTCTCCTGTCCACCCCAGCAACTCACAGGCTGACCTGGGCCACTTCAGCTGGCCATCTGGGCTCCCCTGGGAGCGTGAGGAAGAGACGGCCCCAGCCACGCTACCTACCACCATTTCCTCACAGATTGTACCCCTGCCTCGGCTGCAGCCTTCCACACCTCTGGCCATCTCCTAAAATGCTTCTCTCAGTGAAGAGGGAGCTTTTAGGGACACTGAGGGGGAAGGCGGAGAGACAGACACGTACGTATACACCCATGGAGATGAGAGGTGACAGACCTCATGAAGTTCTCCTGAGATATCACAAGCCCTAGCATTTTGTGTCCTCCCAAGGAGTCTGACTCCTTGTTTTGATGTTGACGGTAAGACCCTAGTCCCAGTCAGTGGGTAGCACAGAAATCTGCCCAAAGAATAACTTCAATGCAGTCTTAGTATATAATACACCAATATGAATTCTCTTAAATAACAGAGAATAACAAACACCATTTTGTTGAATGACATTCAAAAATTAAAAGGAAATCTAGAATTGCCTCGCTGATACGAAAAGATATTTAATGAAGTCAAATATGAGTGGAAAAATATTTAGCTTCCATGATTACAATTTATTCCTCTGGAGAATATTATGAGCCATATCTTTGGATTTTGTAATCAATGGAACCATATTCACACCAGCCCAGCACCGACTGAAAACAGAAAATTTGTTTGCTATAGAACAAAACAAACCAAAAAAAAAAAAGGCTTTGCATATAAGGTACTAGTGTCTTAGAATAATTCATGCCTACAAAATCTGACCCTGTAGCACTCAGATCAAGTCACTGCTAAGATCAGTGAGAACTAAGATATCTACTGAATAAATACAGGTCGTACATGTCAAAACTGCCACAGGCAGTTCAGGTGGTTGTTTTTGTCCAAGAAGCGGACTGCCTGCAGTTAACTGTCATATTAGAGCTTCAAATTTCTTTCATTCCTCCCCCAAGCTTTGGATACTTTTTCATCCCTGAAAAGACGCACCAATTTTCATGAAATGGGCATTAATAGGAGGGAAAAGGCAGACAATGCTGTGTAATTTCTTGTTACCTAAAACACAAGGTAAAATAGGGTGCATATGGCACCAGAATGTGGCCCACAGAATGCATCCTCAGCCTCAGAAACACTAATTCAAAACTGTCAGTACTGCAAGCTGTCAACATACGCATCATAATTCTTACTTAAACATATAAATAAAACTTGAATAGTGATCAGACTTTTAACTCTATTTTCTATCAGAGCTGCTGTCACTAATACAAGTCATTGATATTTAAAATCAAAAATTCGAAAGTATTATCAGTACTACAAGTATTGCTTTTTTGAAAAAAAAAAAGTTTTATAACTGAACAACTTGAAAGTTGTTCTTAAAATATTAGAAAAGATGACTGTCTTATCCCAACTGTCAGAGCCTCTCAGCTGTTTTACAATGGCAAATACTACCACAATTCAGGACGGGCTTCATTTAAAGTAACAAAAATAATAAAGAATATATGTCTGTGGTGTTATGCTGCCCTATGAATTTTTATCAATGTTAATTTACTAGAGATTAAAAAAAAAAGGCTCTTTTCTTAACTATGTGTGACAAAGTAGGGAACTTTTGCAATCTATCTCCCACTTCCTAGCTGTGCTAGATGGATGTGCGTCTTCTGTGTTCATCCATGTGAAGGTCCAGATGTAGATTCCTACCTCCCACTGATATCAGTGGGAATTAGAAACCAAAGCACTTCGAGTATTTTTTTTTTCCACATGAGGAAAGAAAAACTGGTTTCGAATTAAAAGCTGGCATTTCCAGCCAGCTCTGTTCCATTCAATGAAAGAGCAATTTGGAGAAAGCCAGTCGCCCTTTTCCAGTGTGATTTGAAAGTGAACTAATCTACTGTGCACCAAGTGCACTAGCAAGGTTGACCCAATGTGCTTTTCTTAATATTGCCGGGCTATGGAAAGCATTATTCTGTTTCCACTTTATTTTCAAATGAAGTTACGGATTGTCTCCTAGGCTTCCCAGCTACATATGGATTCAAGGTAGACTTCTTATATTTGGAAAGAATCTAAGATATTTGATGCTATTAGGTAGCACCGTAACATAATGGAATAGCACTCACTTTTCATAAAGGAAACCCTAATCTATTTATTTCCCTTTGAAAGCTATGGCCTTTGGTTCTACAGATTATTGTACATGTGGCACTTACTCATTCTTGTTATGAAAGAAAATGACTTATTACAAAAGGATTTTTCCAGTTATTCTTAAACACTAGTGTGTGGTCTAAGTGGCAAAACAGCTGTGGGTAGTTTATTTGAAACTGTATTTGCGCATTACTTTTTTATATTACAGTTATTAGTTAATTTCAGTATTTCCCCCAACTGTTTCTCTAAAAATGGACTAGTTCATTTGTTTTTGACTGTTCGTTCCGTACATTTTTGTATGAACATTGCAAAAGCATGTTCTGCATTTACAAAAGAGCTTAAACTTCAGAAGTATCAACTTTCTAGCTTTTACCAAGAGAAATGCTAGCCATGTTTATCAACTTTATAATTACCCAGTTAGTCATCTGCTTTTCCCCAGCATTACTGACTACCGACTCTTCTTTTAAATATTGATGGCATGGGCATGCTTCTTGCACAGTGGCTTATCCTTCTTGGAGTAGAATGGCTGACCTTCCAAATTCACATGGCATACCTAGAATTAATAATAAATACCATCAGAAATAATTAAAAAAAAAAAAAGAAAGAGAGAGAGAGAGAAAGACATCATCATAAATTTCAACTGTATTTCTCTTCTGCCCACACGTTTCTTTGGCAGAAGCGCATCTGATTTCCTGGATCAAAGTGCATTTTCTACTCCACGTTGAAGTTAGGCTCTGGTTTGCATTGGGTCCACTCTCTGTTCTCTCCTGCCGCCACTACCCACTAAGTTGACTAGTTTCTATTAAAATGAAGTCCAGGTACACGATCCCCTAGGCAGCTTCAGCATGTCCCAGCCGTGCTTGCGTAGACTGTCAAACGACAGTGGCACACTCGAGCACGTGCAGCTGGCTCAGACTTTAAGACCTAGACTCCGATCCTTTAAGGTATGATTTTATAGAAGCTCTGGCTTGGGTGCCGTGGTCCCAGGGTACCATTAGATACTCATTTCTGTTATTGGTTTGGCCTGGTACAGGTGCTTCCGTGATCAAGGACTGAGTCATTCAGACAGCCGGTATCACTGAAAACTAATCACTTATTCTTACCAGGTTATTCTTCAACCCCTCTGAGTTCTCTGCCTGGCTGCCTAAGTGCCAGTGTTGACATACCAAAGCATGGCTGAGGCAGGGCAGCCCAGGTGTAGATCAGCTTCAACTGCCCTGGAATTGTACAGCTCCCTACACAGGGTGGCGCAACACCACTGGCAAGGTCAGAGTTGGCTAGAACCACTTAATGAAGTCAACACATCAGCATAATCTAGCAATACGAATAAACGTTGTCCCTAATGCTTACAGCAGGCTTAAGACCAGAGAGCGGTAACATCAGTGATGTGCTACTGCGAGCGGAAGGAAAATCACGGGAAATTATATGAGGATAGCATATATAGAAATTAAAGAGACCTGTGCTTATTTGCATTTGAATAAACCCACTGAAAGAAAGTTAGTTAGCTCCTGACAAAAAATGCTGTGAGAACTGCATTAATAAAACTACCACCTCCAGAGAAAATTGGGTTGCTAATTTAAATAAATACATAAGCATGGAGTTAAATGAACAAGCGAAAAAGAACACGAAATATTCAGAGAAAGTGTCTTTTATAAGTGACTAATAGCTGTTAGTTTGTGAAGGAAACTCGCTGTCTTAGTATTCCTTTCTATGTTACAATTTCAAAAAGACTTCAATTTTCACAGCAGACTTTAGTGTCACTCACGTGCATGTGCCCTTGAAAAAAACAGTAGCTAGTTTAGCTTTAGATATTTATAAACATTTCTATAGTTTCTACTCTTCAATCTAAATTTTAGAGTTCAACAAACATTAGAAATTGTCACTGTCATTTTTGGTGTGGCCAACATACTATTTTTAGCTAATTAGAGGTTCTAGATATTATTACTGTAGGAATAATATGTTGTAGAGCCGCACAGCTGCATTAGAACCATATGAAAAATACTGTTTATCATATGGAATTTACTACTTTGTGTGCAGAATGTGGGAATATGGCCACACTATATAGCTGTGTGCACACCACAGGTTGATGAGTTTGACCAACTTCTATGCTAATTACTATTCATTCTCTCTAAACAGGCTCCTTTTTGCAAGTTTCAACAAGCATTCTGGATGGAAATACAAACTGCACTGCTTTGAAAGTAAGATTATGGCTATGTTGTTCAGTATGGTGTTAATTTATTTTAAATCCTTCTTTATCTTTATTTGGTAAATATTGGAAAGTGTAGCGGCAATAGTGGTATCCGTTACTGTACATACTCTCTAAAACTGGATGTTTTATTAGAAAACACTCACTTGTGATGCTTCAACTTTAATAATTCTACTAAAAATTTATGGAGGAGCAGAGAAATGACTCCCATCCTTCTCCATCTGCAAGTAAAAAATGAAATTCAATCCCTTTGCGTCCTTAGGCATGTTAGTCATTGCTGCTTTCAGGTCTTCTGATGCTACTTCACAATTTATGAGTCTAAAGAAACGAGAGAGTATTTGATATAGAACCTACAGCACAAATGAAGCAGGTGTCATGCCAAGTGTGTCCAAGAGCTTCAATGAATTTATCTCCAGCTTCAACAGGAAAATCACAGCCATGGCATTTTGTGCTGAACAAAGCAATATAATCTAAAATAAAACAAAAAGCAAACTTAGAACAAACTCTTAGCATAACTGTATTAAATCCAAAAGAAACAGAAAGTTTCCAGAGGATGAATTTTTCAATTGTTTTTGCTCAGTTTCCTACTACAGTCACTGAAACACTCGCACTGAAATTTGCTGCTTCTTTCATGATTTAAATACAAACTCAGTGCAAACTCCCACGTCAGCACAACAGTTGCCATCACAAACATACAAAACAAACAAAAAATTCGTGAAATCTGAAGTTTTCTTTCTCACATTAGTTTTAAATTAGCTTTAATGTATGTCGAAGCTATTCATAAGGACAAATATGGCCCTACAAAACACAATCTAATGGCCAGTGAGTGATACCTTAAGGGTGGTATAAAAGCACAGTTTAAGTTTCCGTGACTGGATTTACATTCTGTCTGCATTAAGAGAGAATATTATGGAAACCCCATACTGGCTGGTTAAAACAGCTTTACTTTGATTATCAAGTGCAATTTGGAAAGACTTGACATTTAAAAAGATTCGCAGAAATTCTAAAGTTATGCGGCATTTGTGACCGCCATTAGAGGTTACGGCAAAGCCTCCAATTTTAAAGGGTATGTGCCAAGTCAGTCATGCTGCACGGTTTTAATTCTTTGCTAGGAGTTACTCTGATTTTTTAAAACTTGATTTGCACAAGCATAAAGAAGGAATCTCCAGAGAGAATTAGGCCAGAATTTCATTAAATGGACAAGGCAGGGCTTCCAGAAGGAATACCACTTAAAGCTTAACCTGCTTCTTTACCATGTCAGGCAGCTCATTTGCATGGCAAGCACCATCTATTAGACCATATTACCCTTTTCATAGTTTGGGAAAACCTGACCTTTTTCTTTCTTAGTGGGCAAGAAGCAGTTCATTTGTTGCAGCACTCAGAAAACAGAATGTGCACTACCACGTGTTGCACATCTGAGCAGAGCCATCTCTTTGTATACGTTGGTTGATCAGCTTTAGGGCGAGGTAGCAGTATCAGAGGTCATAATTCAAGCAACTTAGTGTAGAGAATGTGGGCAGCAACTCACACATAATGTACAGAAGTCCTACCAGAACCCTAAAAGAATAATTTTTCACCCTGTAACGTGTAGATTTCTAGTGAACAGAATCTACCAGGGAAGGGAGGGGGATAGGGGAAAAAGCGCAGGGAGAGAAATAGAAGGTAAGTATCATAACACGTAAAGGAGAGAAATGAGGTAAGGCATTCTGGGACATAAAGTCAAGAGACCAGTGTTCTGCCAGTCAATCATATAAAGTGGAGAAAAATACAGAAAGGAAAACACTTGTACATGCGGACAGTGGAAACATAATCTATGCTGGATGCGTAACCGCTTTCATTTTGTTCACCAGCTGGTTTATTCTTACTTTGCTTCCATACAACATCAAGCACGTGATTACACAGCAGAACTGCCCAGTTTGCCATACCTTTCTCACAGTAAGGTTCCCCATCCTCCATGTGAAAGAGGCTATTCCCAAACGGCATCTTGCAAGCTGCACAGACAAAGCAACTTGTGTGCCAAGTCTGTCTTAGGGCATGCATCACTTCCTGTAAAACAAACAAACAAACAAAATTCTCCAGCAGAACAGCATGCCCTGCAACTACCTACTGGAGAAAAATATGAGGTAGAGATTCTCTGTTTTTCCCTTCTGTATCAGCCAATTCTCTTCCTCAAAAGGATGAAATATGACAGAAATTGGGGTCCTCTGGAAAGAAAAAGGAAATAGGACTGCAAACTTTCTAGAACAATGTATTTGCCAAAATGAAACAACATACTTCAGCCAGCTGTTTGTATCAACGTGCCCAGTCACTGTTGCAGGAGAGATTCTGCACAAAGATTCTGACTATTTTCTCCTTTGTTTTGACAGGACTAGCGTGTACTCTTCAATGCAAGAGTATGATTTGTTAAATAAATTTTAAAGAGTAATTTTCTTTCTGAGACCAAGAAATGCATGCAGGGGATAAGTGATTTAAGTCTAATGTTTCAGAACAACTTAGATTATGTACTGATTTCTTTAAGCTTCTCACAAGAACGCTTCACAAACTAATGTGAAAATCTAAAAAGAAAAAAAGTTCTTAGATTTTAACTTATGTGATTAGCAAAAATGATTCTGTGTGTCTGTTCCTAGGCCATGTGTTCATCACAAAAACCACAAATTCTGTGCAACTGATCTGATCTTAAACTGAGTATCCAGATTTTATCACCACCTTTTTTCTATCCAGTATAGAGCAATTTCCATTCCTGCTTCGTTCTTATCTTGTTATACAGAAGTGGTCCAAGTCCAAAAGCTGCTGTGCTGAGCTCTGATGCATGGTTACCTGCTAATTTGTCAGTCTTACTTGTGCCCAAGAGGATGTTCGACAGTGTATCTCTGTCAAGAACAGTCCAGTTTTAAAAGGGCCAGCTGCATAACTGGTGTAAATTAATTTAACTTCGTTAACTTCAGTGTAACAGCAGTGATTTGCAGCAGCTGAGAATCTAGATCCTATCTTATGTTGCTTAGAATTATATATGTAGACTCTGATTCTCTTTTAAAGATTTTTTTTTAATCTCCATTGACAATGACAAAAGGGATTGAAGTCCTCTTCCATCCTTTTAATCCAGTGAATAGACAAAATAGTCTAATTTATGTTTGCCATATAGCTCATTAGACAATCACCATTTGAGATGCATTAACTTCTGTTACTGTTTGCAAAACAACTATCACTGATAAATAGGCTTGGATCTATTTATGAACCTCACTGAGCTAAGAAGCAAAAAACAGATTGAGAAATCTTATTAATATAAATAGAGGCAGCTGGCATCTTTGCTATTTTCCTGACGAAAATCCATAATGGGGAACTGATTTGTGCCAGCGTTAATTAGGTAAGTTAAGTCAGTACTCTGCTGTAAAATTACTCCTACTGCCACAGTAGCAAACACGACTTGGTTGGAGCCAGAGCTTCACCATAGATTTCTGATGCTGCCGTCCCTAATTGGAAATTGCAGAGAGACGCATCTAGTCTGTCAGTGCCATCATTTAGACAGAGGTATAAAGATGACAGCTAAGCAGTGAAGAACAAGTGTGGTACTCCTTGCTTCCTCATTTAAGAGAATCATGTCATATATTCACTATAATTACATGTATAAATATACTGCTAAAATTATCTTACGGTATTCCAAACTCACCACTATCTAAGGTATACGTAGAGCAAATTTACTTGTACCTAAGCATGAGTACGTTAAGACAAAAGAGGCATCTATTTTTGCCTTTCTGGAATTCATCTCTTTGTATTTATCATGTATTTTCTTAACTATAAGAAGTCAGTGGAATTCCTCTTGGCAGCTGTGTTCCTAGCTACCAGTGAGCTGCAGCAAGAGCAATGGGCCTTTTCCCAAGATCATTGACTTCTCCACTGAAATTTAGACTAAGTCCTGTATAAGAAAAAAACCAACCAAATCCAGTTGAAATCTCTTACTAGAAATATAAGGAAAAGATAGAGAAAAGTAACATAGCGCGTATCGGATAGCAAAGAACTATCCAGAAAGTGTTAGTTATTTTACACTCGGTGAGATGTTATTGATCATGTTATGATCACACATTCTGTCTATCAGCTGAATAAGGTACAGAAGTAGCAAAGATTTTTGATAGATAAAAATTATTATAAAATAATATGTTTCTCATTCTGAAATCATCAACAGGCTGGGAAATTATTACTAAAAAGGGGGAAAGAATTAAAGATCTACATTCATTGCTCGCAGTCTAAAATTTTCACTATTTCAGTGAACCACAAATTTGGAGAAAGGGTTAAGCTTGTTCTCTTACCCCCATGATCTTAGTGTGGCATCTGGCACAGGTTGGTGCAAAGAACTGTTCATAACAGCGCTCACAGTACACGCTATTCTGCTCTTCCACAAAGCACATATCGGCCAAGGATGTCTTGCAGTAAGCACAATTGAATTCTTCTGGGTGCCAAGAGCGACCCATGGCTACCAGAAAAGGACCCCTGTAAACAATCGTAATGATCTTATTTGTATTGCAAAAAGAATGAATGACCCTGATTACAGTCCCGCTTTGTTAGACACCACATCCATGTATAACGAGCATTCTACTTGAACCATGAAGGTGCATTTTAAAACGAGATCCAGAAGCCTGAACAGAAATGGTCTTTCTCAAGATCATTACTCAGACATTTTGCCAGTTGGTTAAAATGTGCCATTATTGTTTAGTCACATACATTGTATTTACAGACAACTTGGAAAAATCATCAATTGTTTTCATATGTGCATAGCTATAAGTGGTCTTTGTAAACAGCTGAAAAGACAAGAGGAAAAGGCTGAGGCTTGTAACGCTGAAGATGATGCTACTATTTCAAAAGATGAAAAAGCAGGCAAATTTCCAAACCTACACACCCACACCTCACCATAGCTCCTCAAGTCTCCTGCCTTCTTTTCACCTGAGAGAGCACCGCATGCGGCATGTTCTAGAAATGTCAGACTATCAGATGACAACTTTTTGTTTGATTATATGGAAGACACACTAAATTCGTTTTGGTGATTTACTCTTGATTGTAATTAGATACCGTGATTATTACTGGAGTCTTTCAGAATATACAAAGCGCAATAATCAGCAGTTCCACATCACCAAGCTAGCTCCTTTTAGTGGGGGAGCCTGTCATTAAACATGGATTTCTTAAAGTCGGTTAGGAGTCCACAGGGTAACAACGGGCAGCGGTCCAGCAGAATGAATTGGGAGAGGAGAAGGGAGAGGCATGCTATGAATCACTGGTAATAGAGTGTAGGCATTATCTTTCTCCAGACACAAAAGCAACAATTACATTTGGCTGCTGTTCCGAAATGATGTCTCGTTCCTTTTCTCTGCATAATCCTCCCTGCCCCCCCCCCCCAACTCTCCCAATGAAGTTGTACGTTCCTCCTTCAAGGGGTATCTCAGGACCAGAAACTTGTTTAAAAAACAAACAGCGATTTGCCGCAGCATCCAAGAAACAAACAATTAGCATGTATAACTTTGCAGTGATAAAAAGTGAACCACACAATAGCAAAATGAGCTCTGGAAATGTTAAATTAATGAAGCAGACAACAGACATCCCTGCTGGGTAATTTAACTGAGTCTTAGGCTCTGGTACTGTGTATTAATGTACAATAACCAGTCTCTCTGATATCTTTTTTTTTGCTTCATCCCTCTTCAAAACCTCATGACCTTACCGAATTATGCTGTTACAGTGCCCACAGAGAGGAGTTCGGCTGCTGGCTGGAAAACGCTCAGCCCTCTGCACTGTCCCCCGGGCTATTGCAGGAGCCTGGGAAGAAGTTGAAGCTGGAGATGGGTAAGCAGAAGTTGAGGCAGGAGATGGTACTGGAGCACCCCGTGGCAGGATGTGCTTTGTGACAGTGGTGGTGGTTTTTCCAGGTGCAAATTTCTGGGAAAAGGAGTCATCTGTTACCCAGGGGGGGCGACTTGCAGGCTCGGCGTTGGCAGGGGTGTAGGAATGAACTGGTGCTGGTGCTGTTTTAAAGATCCCAAAAGAAACCAAGAAGTATTTTAAAGTCTTTTCTTCTGATGGCAAAACAGCGACACTTACCAAAGAGTACTCCACGACACACAAAAAATACAAGCTTCAGATGACACTTAATTATGGTCTGTCCCATTATTGTTCATTAATTCTGGACAGAAGCCAAGGATATCAGCAGAATCACTGACTTTTAATCCACATGCATTACAGAAGTCATTGCCTACTGGCTTTTGCAGATTTTACGGAGACCGTTTTCAAGGGCATCTCTTCATTTTCTAGTAGGAATGGATACGACAATGCTGTGATAATTTCAAGGACTGCCACATAATTTGTTTAAGGTCAAAAATAGAAAGGCCAGATTCACGTAATAAAGCTTTAGATGGAATTCCCCATCATTTCAATGAGAAGTTATGCTTAAATTTTCATCTCATTATATGCATTAAACCGCAGCATTTTCCACAGATGTCACCGTTACCTATCATTTGTAGGTTTTACTCCTAGGTTTCTGAAGAAAAACAGGCTCACACAGAGAACACAGAAATAGAGAGCACTGGGAGCAATGTTGAGGGAGCCGGTTCAGCTCACATGACCAGCAAGGCAAAGCCAACAGCACTTAGAAGAAGGCCAGACTTGCGGTTATGACTGATCTCAGTTCAGTTCTTGGCTCTGCCACAGACTTCCTGTATACAACTTCCAGCTAAGCGTACTATCTCTGTGCCTCAGTTCCCATGTATAAAATAGAAATATTATACTTCCTTTCTTCTACCCTTTGACTATCACAGAAAATCTTCAGTGCAGACTGCCTCTGTGTTTGTATGTACCAGGCTCTAATCTTGGGTGGAGCTTTTTCAAATAAAAATCCGCAGAAGCTAGAGCCTGCGCATACCGACGAGTTTTCCCATTGCCCTGCTCTTTTCAAAACGTGAGATCTTGCATTGTGTAGGACTGAAGTCACTGCCCAAGAAACCGCCTCTCTCTGCCAAGTACAGGAGCACTAAAAGCAGTTTTTCCTTTGCAGGGAAAACCAAGTGAATGATTGCTGGTTTGTGTGAGGAGGAACAGAAGCTTGGAGAGTTGAAGTGTTTTGCCCAAATGAGAGGGCACAGATCTGGGAACAGAAGTCGGTTCTCCCACAGTCTAGGCAAACACCGCATAGCGGATCCCACTGCCAATACAATGATGACCAAAACCAACATTTACAGTTTTAAGGGGCGTGCAGGTAGAAAGCTATTTCAACCAAGAAGAGGGTTCTGAATGTTACATGGATGTTTCTGGATAATTAAGTGGTGATAAGATTATGTTCTACTTAACACTCCTCCCTTAGCCCACACCCTGCCACATAGAATAACATACACACTGATTATTGGCAATTGCAGGTGCTTAAATTGCGTATATATCAATCCACTGTGATCACCCTACTGATGTCTGATTTGGTTCTTTTTATTGAGTTCAGAGTTGAATCTAATGTATCTTCTTGATAAAACTTTCTTATGTTACAGCATCAACAAAGTTTCTGCTTCATAAAACTGTATCCCACCTTAACCTGAGGCTTTTTTTTTTTTTTTTTTAACTGGGGAATGGTAAACAGTGTTTAAGGATTTCAGAACAGAGAGTTTACATGCAATCTCTTTAAACCCTGAGGCTGTTGCTATTTATGTATTACGGTATTAAGCTAGGCAAAATTAGAAGGCAATATTTCATCTCTTGATTGGTGAGTTCAAAAGGCTCCCACCTATGAGGCTCTCTAATTAAATAAGGTGACTTCTAGCTCACTCAGTTTTGTGAAAGGATTCTCCCTCCCCCAAGAGCCAAGCCATGTTCACGCAAGGTACAGCAGTGTATCCCACAGAGTGCCTAACAAAAGGGTCAGATATTCAAACCCAGAGTTCCAGAAGTGAAGAACGAATGCAGTCCAGGTACCATTTTTAGGATGTCTTTTTCGATCATTGTCTTCAGTAAATTCAGCTTACGGCCTCTTAGTTTTTCACTTTTTCTTCCTTAATCTCACAATGTTGGTGTTTTATTTCTCCAGTTTGTGTATTCCAACCAATGCAGATAGCATATGATTTATCTGGGTTCACATTAATCTAGACTCCTTTGAAGGATGGACACTAGGGAAGGGTCTTTGTCTTTCATTCTCTGTATCACCGTCTATTTCTTTTTACTCTTATCTATCTATTCTACTTGCCATGGTAAAATAAAGCAGAAGAATAATTTTCTTTCCAGTTGCTGAAAGAAAATACCAGGGGAATTATTGCAAAATGACAAATGTTGGGTGTTCGCTGTGTTCTGCGAACTGCTCTGCGTTCTCTTTTCAGCCGTTATCATTTAATTTTACAGGCTGGATTTATTACAACATATTTTCCCCCATGTGAACAGGCTGGAATTAGTATTGATTTAAAGTAGTGTCATTGCAATGTATTAGAAAGGTTTCACTAACTTTGAGATTTCATCTATTGTTATTAAGAGGGAGTTATTATCTTGTTATCTTATAGCTATATCCCTAAGCTGACATGAACAACTCTCTTGTCTTAGTAGCTACTGCCATACAAATTCACCTTGCATATTTACTTATTTCAAAGTCTTCCAACATACGTGCAGCAGATAAAAGGTGCTGTTTGCTGGTAAAAAGTACTAAGATTCAGTATATCAGACAATAGATGCTCAGAATATCAGTATTGCATGAGCTGATCCTTAAATATTCAAAAATTAATAAATAACTTGGTAACCCAGCCTCTACCACCTTGTTTCTCTCAGTCCTCAGACTCTCTTAGAGTAGGAGAGGAAGAATGGGACTATTGTTATCCTGAGAGAATGGCAGGAGAAGAGGTCTCTCTTAACAGCCACAAGAACAAGACAATTCCTTGCTTCTGGGAAATTTGGAATTCTCCACATCAGCACTTCTTTTATGGTCAATGCATATTTTTTTCTCCAGAAAAAAAAAGGCATGTTATCAAAGATTCATTTAGTAAAGATTCATATAGTCTCAAATGCGTTAGCCTTACACACTAGCTTGCACTGTGAAAACAATTTCCCTTTTTTTTTCTTTGTTAGTAGAACACACAATTGTTATTATTCATAATAATTTTCCAGTAAGATATGTATCTTTCAAATCACAACCGCTTTGGCTTGTTCTACACTTAGTGCCAGCATCCTTGAAGCCCAAAGTTTCCTATATACTGTTCCAGTATACAGTAGATGACAGACAAAGCAGATAATGCAAAAGTCCTTTGTAAGAAGACACTATTCTTGTTCAGAAGAATTTAAAATGAAAGATGGCATGTAACCTGCTGTTCTAGTATTAAGGGTGCTTAGGATTCAGTAAAAAGTTCATTGAGAGCTGTGGGAATCTTTCTACCAATTGCTAAAAGAGCGGATCGAGCCTTTACACTTGAGCACTTTTACATACATGAGTAGCCCTATTTGGATTTATGGATTTAAAAGGAAAGATCTGCTTTCTTTTAGGTATCATGTTACTTCGTAGTATAAAACTGGGATTTGAGTTGCCTGGAATATATGAAAGCACTATTCTAGTCCAGGAAAGCCTACAAAAAAGGAATTCACAAGTATTTTCTGCCATCTAGTGGACCTCGTTCAGGAAAGAAATCTACGTTCCTTTTAAAAACAGGTTATGAAATTAACAGGACAGAGAAAAGAAAAGATATCAGAGGTCACTGCTTTCCCTATAGAAAGAAAACAAAGATTTTTAGCAGCAGCAAATTCCCACCAGAGTTAAGTTAAAATAGTACTGTTTCCTTGCTTAATGTGTAGACTTACTGATTACTCCCATTTGAGCCAGATACTCAACAATGCAGTTTCATTTTGAGATAGGTTTCAGCGTAAACAAGATTTAGCCCCCCCCTTTTTTTTTTCCAATCTTAGACAGATTAAAACTCATAAAACATCTTAGTGATTGATTCATGTTTCTGGATATTGGAACAGCAACTTCCAGATTAAAATACCCACCATTTTAAAGGAGTCAAGTAATCTCATTCCCATTAACATGGAGGCCTAGCAAAAAGAAATTCCTCTTCTAAATTCTACATTACAAGTCCTTATAGTAATCTCCACTATTTCAGCCTTTTCACAGAGTGGATTTACAACAGTAGAAGTCTAAGAAATTATTTGCTCAAGTGAGAGTGCAGTTATTCCAAAAGCCTGAGGTTACACTTAGACTGGAAGAAGAA